>JAVDPK010000593.1:63393-74464 GCA_034780415.1 Cichlasoma orientale
GTGTGTGTGTGTGTGTGTGTGTGTGTGTGTGTGTGTGTGTGTGTGTGTGTGTGTGTGTGTGTGTGTGTGTGGTGTAAACACAGTTGATAAGCCTTTAATCAGATCCCTGCTATACTTACTTCAACTGGACTTCCTGGATCATATTTCAGCGTGCTTCAGTAGCACCTGAAGCAACCTTACCAAAACCAGGCAACGTAAAGCTATTTGCCTGCTAACACAGGACATAAGCTGTCAGTGTCAGTTTTATTTTTGTAGCATGTTTCATTAGACATAAACTCAATGTGGTGACCGTAAAAGATAAAACATTAAAACCTATGTAAGTCTGCAATGCTTTAAGGCAATAAAAACAAAAACAGAAATAAAATACAACTTGTAATAACATACAACTTCTATTTTATTTCTATACAAAGACATAAAATACAAGTTAACATACACATGCATGCAAACATGCATACAAAAAAGTTTGTTTTTGAATGTAGACACAGTTATAATTAACTGAGGGCAGCTTGTTCCAAAGAGGTAATAGGTTAATAGGTTCAAATTTCTGCATACATGTAAGGACTCTGGCTGATGCATTTTTAACAAGTTAAAGTCTTCCTCTGCCATATTTTGCAAAAAAAATACAGTGCAGTGAAAAAGCATTTGCCCCTTCATGATTTCTTAGATTTTTAAATATTTGTCACCCTTACATGTTTCTTGAAACAAATATTAATATTAGACAAAGATAATCCAAGTAAAGTGCAGTTGTAAATAAATGTATTTATGAAGGAAAAGAAAAATATCACTAAACCTACCTGAGACCAAGTTAAAAACCACATGCTTTGGAAAAAAAATGTGAGTTCAATTTCACTAGCCACACCCAGACCTGTTGAATCAAGAAACCACTAAATAGAACCTGTTTGACAAAGTGAAGAAGGCGAAAAGAGCTCAAAAAACAACATATCATGCCACGATCTAAAGAAACTAAAAAACAGATGAGAAACAAAGTCCTTGGCATCTATCAGTCTGGAAAGGGTTACAAAGTCATTTCTAAGGCTTTGGGGAACCACGGTGAGAGCCCAGAAAAGTGGCAAACCTCCCCACAGTGGCAAGCCTAGGAGAGTGGCTGGACTACTAAAATTACTTCAAGAGAGAATTGACGACTCATCCAGGAGGTCACAAAAGAACCCAGAACATCTAAAGACCTGCAGGCCTCACTTGCCTCAGTTAAGGTCAGAGTTCATGATTCAACAGTAAGAAAGAAACTGGGCAAACATGACATTCAAAGTAAAAACCACTGTCAACCAAAAGGAACACAAGAGCTCGCATCACATTTGCCCAAAAAAAACCCCAAAAAAACATCTTGATGATGCCCAAGACTTTTGGGGAACCATTCCATGGACTGATGAGACAAAGTGACAAAAGTTGAACTTTTTGGGAGGTTTGTATCTTGTTACATCTGGCACAGCATTTCATAAAAAGAATGTCATACCAACAGTCCAACGTGGTGGAGGTAGTGTGATGGTCTGGGGTGGCTTTGCTGCTTCAGGACCTGGACAATTTGCCATAACTGATGGAACCATGAATTCTGCTCTCTACCAGAAAATCCTGAAGGAGAACGTCCGGACGTCAGTTTGCGGGTTACGCAGCAGGACAATAATCCAAAACACACCAGCAGGTGCACCTCTAAAAGGCTCAAAAATAATTAAATAAAGCATGTTTTGGAGTGGCCTAGTATGGACTTAAATCTAATTGAGATACTTTGAAAACCATCAAGTTTAAAAAAAAAGGTCTACATATAAACAACTGAAGTTGATCACTATCTGGTTTCACATGTTCTCTGCTCTGCCATCTTTCAGTGCATACAGACCATCATGACATAACATTGAGATGTAAACTTCTGCCCTTTCAAAAAGAACAGCAGCTTCTGAGTTGTACTAGTTATTTTGGGGATTTTTTGGTATAAATTCTTTAGAAAAGGGCAATAAATATCAGCCTTCAGGTATCTGCGGAATTTGCCACAGATAAGACAGTTGCCGAGGAAGACGAGTGTAGGACAGATTAATCACTTATGCACAGGCTACGTTGTTATGATTACATTCTTGTAACAACCAGGCTGTGTTAAAAGCTAGTTTGACATTTTCAATTAGACTTTGAAATTTTGTATGCCTGTAGCTTCAGCCAGTGCCAACAGATGTCAAATAATAAGTTTGTTAAAACAAGTGATGACAAACCAGAATCAGCATTTACAAACTATGAAAGCTATATAAGCCCCTGGCCTGAAACAAAGGTAGAAGCCGTGGTAATAAATGTTTTTACGATGTTACGGTGGAGCACTAAAGAAACAAATCGAACTGGGACACGGCTGGTGCATACAATCAAACAGTGTTTCAAAAAATCAATTCCTTTAAGGGAGTCCGCATTCAAAACTGAATCTGACTGCAGCAGCCACAAAGCAAGCATGAATGGAAGGCATCAGTACTGAGCTGCTTCCTGCCTCTTTAGGGAGTAGTGAGCAATGCTGGGAGACAGGCTAAGAATCAGAGATGCACTGAAGGGTGTCAATATAGTACAAAATTGAATTAAAGTATAATTAGGGAAATCATTACCTGACACTTCTGCAGTGGGGGATTTGGTTAATTTACTGAACAATCCTTCAGTGAATGGACTGTGTCTTAGATTTTTATGTCAAGGGTGACTAAGTGCCTTTGAGTGATAGAGGATGAATTCGTAATGCACTCCTTAATAATGAAACACAATCAAATCTGCTTGAAAGTGTTTTTGCACTGTAAAAGATGGTGCTGACAGAGGCATATCTTATCTTGCTTCAGAGCATTAGCTGTAGCTGTAGCTTCAAGCCTTGCGCTGTGTATCCTTTAAAAAAGTGGCCTGAAGTGCTTAGCTCATACTTCATCCAATTCAGACTTCATGAGAACTTCTGATACACGAATGATATAAAATCCTGTTGTACATTTACTTTCTGCCCTACATTTTATTTTAATTTCTCAAAGTCTACTTGAGGTTAAGAGAAACCAGGCCAAAGCTACTGAAACACTGTTAACACTCTGAGAATGCCGTCACATCAGCAGATAAACACAGTACAACAAAAACTACACCAAATGCCACAAGAGAGTATAACAATATTGAGTACACAAGTTTTAAAAAGTTTTTAAAAAATGTTAAAAGGAAAAACCACATTCCTGAGTAACGTTATTTTTGGAAAAGAAAATCTAAACAAGCTTGAAGTTGCAGCTCTATTTTGAAATCAGTTTGTTTCAACTTACCAAGCCATATGCATCGCTGATCACGGCATATTAAATTTTCTAGGTTATGCGAGCCTGGTTCTGCTGGAGGTTTCTTCCTGTTAAAAGTGAGTTTTTCCTTCCCACTGTTGCCAAGTGCTTGCTCATAGGGGGCTGTTCTGATTGTTGGGTTTTCTCTGCAATTATTGTAGGGTCTTTACCTTATAGTATAAAGCACCTTGAGGTGCTATATAAATAAAGCTGGATTGAATTGAACATGAGAGTCATCCCTTTTCAGTACAAAAGATGTTGCTAATCCCCCCCTCCCCCCCAAAAGTATTTAGGGAGGTCAAAAAATAAAAGCCAGAAAAGACCTAACTTGTGTATTTGTTGCAGTTGAACTGCATTGCTTTGACAGCAATTATCTAAATAAAATAGATGTCCTACTACATCTTCAAAAGCCACCCAGTGCCTGCATTATACAAATGCTTGACTCCTAATAAACAACAGCCGACTCTTAATAAAGCAGCATCAACTTCTTTCCAGTAATACCTTCTGTTGACCTTGTTTGGAAGGCCTTGTTTTTCTGTAAGTTGCCCTTTCTCTCTTTATGTGGTACTTTTCTTCTGGATAATTACCAACAATATTCTCATTCTTAACATCCAATGCAATTACGTCAGAGAGTCCTAAATATCTGAGCTGTGTGCATGTGTAAAAACAGCTATACAGTCCAGTCTATGGAGCTAATACAAATACATGAATGAACTGCATTTCTGAAAGACAAAAGGTTTTCTTTGCACTAACTCATCCCACCCATACATGGAAACATTTTCTCACCTAAACAAATCATTCAGCAGCTGAACTGATCAGAGAACAGATAAATGCTGGAGCAGCTTGGTGTGAATTGTATTTCATTGTTGTTTAGAAATGAGACAGAGAAAATGGCTGATGCATAATTTCAGAGTAACCTCAGAGGTAAAGTATTTACAAATGTTTTCTGCTACAATAAATATAACAGATTGGTACCTGGAAAAGCGTAAATAACCAATGGCGACAAAATATTGGGAGTAGCTGATTGTCACACAGATGCCGAGCACCAAGGATCTATTTAGAAATCAGCAGCAACTGTCAGTACTATGCATTTGAAATAGGACCAATAAGTACTGTACAGAAACACGGGGAAATATCATGGGACCAGAGAGCACTCATGAGGATAAAACAGCAAGGGCTAAAAAAAAAGAAAAAGCAGCTTGCATGCAGTAGCATAGATGCATATGTACGTGGTGATGAAATTCTAAAGCTATAGCTAAAGCTAAACCTATAAAAACCACCTAACCAGTGGTGTTCCATCAGGGCAAGCAGTGCTTGTCTAGTAAAATCTAAAACTAATCATCTGTTAAAATATACAGAAGTGAAAGTGCTCTCTCTCCTTTCATCTCAAACTGCATTCTGTCATCAAGCTTCTTGCCGGCATCTCATGGGCACAGTCTCTGGAAGCAGGTTTAACTCTGCTAAAATCTGTAGCGCATCTCGATTTCACGGGCACGTCTGTGTCCCATTAACACTGGCTTGAACTTTTCAAGCTGAGAGGCCAGTCGCTCTTCTGGTTGTTTTCACATGTGCGTTCTAGAGAAACCTGAGGTCTTTAACAAGCTAATCTCCCATCAGTCTCACATCAGACAAGCTGCCGCTTTCACTGCTCGGAGATCAGTTACCATCTGCACTCTGTGTGAAAACGGAGCCAGCATTAGCAAGTAAACAGGCTTCTGTGATTTATCAGATAGGTTTTCTCTTACTAACCCCCTTGGACAAGATGTGTGATGAAAGAAACTTTTGATAACCCCTTTAGCACGTTAGCAAGGAAAACTTTGATGATGGCAAAAACTTATATGATGTGCAGTTTAATAAAACAGGCAAGTTGAACAGGTGCAGGCTCAACCTGCACGTTCAGATGAGCATGTATAGGGAAGAACTTAGTTGACTGAATGACTGAAGTCTAACCAGCCATTCTGCCAACACACCGCCTTCATTTTTTATTAATATTTTAATCCTCCTGTAGAGACAGTTTTAACAGTCAACCAAGTCCCACAGTGCTCATGCCATCGAATTATAAATACATTTAATATACTTTTTTAAAATCAAGATGCAGGTCTGCATTTCGGAGCTCATTAACAGCTGTTTATTTAGTGGTCCTCACAACACAGCCACTTCAAACATGTTTTATAGAATATAATCCATTACTGCAGCTCAAACGGAGTATGAGGTATTTAAAATCAACAGCACCTTAAACAGCTGCTGCAGTAATGGGCTGGCCCTTAAACTAACTTCTTAACGTTAAAGTAGTAGATGCTACTTTAATCACTGTTACATTGTTGCATGATTTGCAAAGATGATTTTCAGGCTACGCAACATAGATTCACACAAGTTACATGACCGCAATTAGAAACAGTAGGTCCCTCTGGGAGAGAGATTTATGAGCAGGTGTGTGTGTGTGTGTGTGTGTGTGTGTGTGTGTGCGGCACTGGGGCAAAGGTGTACAGTGTGTGTGATGCCATTTTTTTTTTTTTTTTTTTGCAGAAGAGCGTCATTTGTTGCTCCTTCTGAAGTAATTAATTTATTCATGACAGTTAAAAATAAAACCAGGAGAGGACCCTTGTGGAAATATGAAGGCAGAGGAAGCAGTTTGAAGGGTGTTAAAACATCTGCTTGTTACACTTCAGAGCAATATCCACTAATATTCAAAAACGGAAAATGTTAGTTTATGGGCTTCTAGTAGTGGTACATTTGCCGTTTTTCTACTTTCAGTTTATTTGTCAGCTCAGTGATCAAAACATGTTTCGTCCTTGAGGAACAAGAGCTGAATCTCTAATGCTGATGCATGCATGAATTGCCCTTTTCGATTATTGATTAATGTGGGTCAAACAAGGGCTTTCAGATATTCGTATAAAGGAAAAGTAAAGAAATTTTTTAATGATATTAATAAGAGATTAGGGCACTTTTAGTATTCATAAATAAAATTTCTTACTGCAATAAAGCCTAATGCTGGAAAGGTGAATGTGGTTAAAACCCGAATGTTTAAAGTGCTCATTTGTTATGCTTTTTAAAACATGACTAATCACCCAGTGCAAGGATATGGCCAGTGCTTGCTCTCCGGGTAATGATGCAGAATAAAATAAAAAAAAAAAGTGTAGAAATTCTGACCTTGAGTCAGTGAATATCATAAGGTAAACAAACACCAGCGAGCAAAAGCATTCCACTTTAAGAAAACCATTGCTTTTCTTCTCAAAATACCCTTTGCACGTCAACATGATACCATTTAAAATGATGAATACTTTGAATTAACCTTAAATTAGATTCCATTTCACAAAATGGCTTTAGGTGCATTCATAATCCTCTAAATCACAGTGTGTGTGCTCTTCCAAATAACCAAAGCCTTTTTCTAACTTCTCATACTCCTTGCCTCTCTCTCTCTCTTTCTTTTTGTATGTCTCCCAGGCCTTAGTTGTGACAGCTCCGGTCCCTGCAGTACCCCCCCGCGTGTCAGTCATTTTCCAGAAACACCCTCAGATCACAACATTCCATTTATTCGGTAAGTGTTTGTGATCACATGTAATTTGGTTTTCTCTCCACTGTCCCAGTGTTGATGGCAGCTGATGAGGTCTTAGAGAGCCAAGCCTTTTATTCTCCTGAGATCATGTCCCAAAACAGCATCTGGCCGTGCCTCACAGCCAAACACACACACTCACAGTCTGTCACACAAAACGCCGCATGCACATGCACGCCGTACATACTATATTTAACTAGTTCAGTTCGTCACACTGCAGCACGAGCTCTAACTCTTCATCCATCTGCAGCCATTCCATTAAATTTCACTGCAGTCTGTTGTCTGCTGCTTAAAATCCCACTGCCGTGTAATTTCAGTATTGCAGAGACATATGGTCTCTGATAAAAATGATATTATGTTGTGCCGTGCGAGAGGGAGAATCCAGATCAATTCATAAATATCACTCAGTGAGGAATTTGTCTTTCTAAAGAGCTACAACCAACATGAAAACAGTGAAATATACAGAACTGTAAATGATTAGCACTGCCTGAGACAAGCTGGAGCAGAACGCAAGATTTGTGATGAGATTTTTGTGCAGTACTCAGCTTTTAAGACCAAGCTTCCATTCTGTAAAGATGCTAATGGATTCCCTACTTCAGCTACCATATTATCTCAAATATAGCCCGCAGCAACTGGCTGAGCTATACCCACAATTTGTTAAGTTAATAGTCTCTGGAATTTTTAAATTATTATTTCATGTTATTATTTAATTTATCTATGCTATTGAGAGAAGAGAAGAGAAGAGAAGAGAAGAGAAGAGAAGAGAAGAGAAGTTATTAGTTCATCCACAAATAAAAATCCTCTTCTCAACACAGAAGAAGTCTGCAAATCATTATAACCTAACAAGTTTGCTGGTGCCTTTTCTCCCACAAAATAGTGGCAACCCTTAACGAGGTTATTTGAGATCTAGAGTGGGCAAACAATGACCATAAAATTACTGCAAACATCTCGTGCTGCACAATCCAACTACTCAAAAGTCCAATATTTACCTAATTATATCGTAGATTTTCTGCACTCACCGCGCTCGCGTGGCCCTGCAGCACATGGGGAAAAGTGCTGCTGCTGCTGCTACCTTAATCCCTTCTTTCTAGGCATATATTTCCAAAATTTTAGGGAGATAAACACAAAATTCGCATTAGTATGAAATAATGAAACCCTAAGGCAAAAATAGCTCAGCCACTGCTGGTATTACAGCTAACACAACACACATCGGAAATTAGATCCTATAAACCACAGAAAATACTGTAGTTAATCAATAAAATTCTCTCACTTTAATTTGACCAGTTATTTTGACAAATTGATCATCATGGGACATAAATAAAGTTTCCCGGCTCTCGTGTGCAGCTGTCATGTTGCAAATGAACTGCAGGCATCGAGGATGTTGAAGTCATAAATTGACTAGATTGCAGCTTTGTGACAGTGTTCTCTCTCTTGCTTTATTTGCCATAATAATTGTTTCATATTCTTCATTTTTCTCCATTTTTCCTCTGGATTCAAATGGTGACACATGATTAATTTGATTGGAAGTGTCCCCAAATCATGGGGTCAGGTGCTTCTTTTATGTAAGAGCACCCATACTCTGAGCAGAAAGCCTGGGTCAACAAAGATAGTTGATAACCAGCGTGATGTGCATTATCTCTGAGGCTTTAAGTTCTGCCCGGCCAGCTAATGTACTTAAAGAGAGTCTGATTCTGGAGCTGGCTTGTTTGCATTTTATCTGCTGAACGAGCAAGTGTACAGTACTGCTTATGGGTCATTTATTGCATTTAAAATAAAAATTTACAGAATTTACTATATTGTAAATATAAACAACAACCTTTAGTAATTATGAATTTAAAAAAAAACATAATAAAAGGTGTCATTACTGATCAGTGAGTCCCTTCTCAGTTCCACAGCATCAGCTCACTGGCATAGAAATAAAAAAATATATATCAGATAATTTAAATCCAAATGCTTTGTTTTATCAGTGTTGAACACATGATTGCAAATGTTTCATTACATTTTTTATGTGAATTTAAAAGAACTCTTGCAACTCGCATACATTACCTATGTGGCCCAGTGTGTCCTAATCCCAACCCAAGCACCCACCACCCAACCCTAACCCTAACACCAACACTAGACCAGTCTTCAACCTACAGTAACATCCCAAACACACAAACCACAGCATCCATGTTCACAGTCCGGTGATTTACATCACTGCCGCCCGCAAATAAGCAAATAAATATGTTGTGATAATATGCTAAACATCATGAGCAAACTGGTGCATTATTCATACACAATTTCATGAAATCAGGTAACATATCAGGACTCCCCAAGAGTAGTCTCTAGAAAAGCATGTTGTAGTCCATCATCTGAGCACCGATCTATATTTACTAATTAGGACTTAACACTTACAGATGATGCCGATGGGAATTTCATTGTTTTAGCTGGTATTTAGTCATAAAACAAAAAAGCTGCTGCCCTGAGGATGGGGTTAGAGGAAAAATATGGAGATCACAGCATCATTTGGAATGAATGGATCTTTGTAGAGATTCCTGTGAAAGAGAAATCAATATTCTCTTTGAATCATTGAAAAACCTGACCTAATTCTGGCACTAAATAATAACAGTAATATTAAATTTAACAAAACCCTCAAAACTCATTGTGCTCTGTTTCTGGGAATGTGAGATTTCTATACCAATCTTCATTTAAATACATTCCAAATATATTTAGAATTTTCCACTCTATTTGTTGTGGCGTGCCAACCAAATATGTCACCTCTTGACCAAAGACTAAGACAAAAGACTCCAAATATGCTCTGGTTCCCGGTGCACTTGTAAAAGGTGCGAGCCTTGCTGTAGAATCCCAGTTGTGTTGCTTTATTTGACAGATGACTTACAAGCGAAAATAACTGGTTACTGAAGTTGCAAGTCATTAATCAAACAGGCAACCGATGGAAAATAATTTTGTTATCTTATGCATAAACCTTTGTCATTGTATTTTCATTGTTTTATTTACTCTCATTTAGTAAGTCGAAGCAGATTCATAGTACTAATTATTTGGGGGATTTGCATATTGTGATTACAATTACAAACAAAGTGTAAGAAATCAGCTGCTTTTATAAATGTGAACTGCATGATTATAGCTGTGCTCTTGGGCATTTCAGCTTGGACACTGCAGCCCGAGGACTGTTAGCTGAGGTCATTTATCAGCACCCAGCCACTGCAAGCAGAGGCTGGGCACTTTCTATCCCTGACCTATGTTCTCTATAAACTGAGACAATGTCCTACTAACGCTGGGTTTTATTCCACAAAAAAAAAAAGTCTATCACCGCTGAATTGTTTGCTTTTCTTTCCCTGGAGGGAATGAATTGTCCTTGGCCCTCCTGCAAATTCAGACCAGCACCAAGGAGAAATAACTCTGAAGACGTAAAAACAGAAAGAGGAAAACATAATGCTAACCAGGTTTATACAATGGGTAGTGCAGGCCAAGGAATCTGTTTGGTCAGATAAGCATTCTTGCTTTATGAGATCCTTAACCACATTAAAGCTATCTGAACAGAAATGAAAATGGTTGTTAGGAAGAGCTAATGTGCCTGTTTGGAAGATATATACAGTGTATGGATATACTGATAAATATGTATATACACAACGGGAATGGATGGATATCTGATGATTCCTTCACCTTTTGTGGATTTGTAGTTACATAAGCACCTTCCACCCCACCGCCTGCCCCCGTCTGAATGTAATAAATTGAATCATAATTCCCATGGCAATAATTAGACCATCACTAAATATAATTTCAGTTGAAATTCTTCATGGTCATTAAGTATCCATGACAAGATTCAGTTCTATCATAAGAGGATATATTTAAAGGCAAGGCTGCATCTTACACTAAAAAAATATAAAGACATAAAGAAATTCTATAGAGTTATTAATAAACAACGAATTGTATTAGACAGTCTGTTGGTCAATCAATCACTTGCCGCTATCTGCTCTTGCAGTGTGTGATAAGAAAAATAAAGGAAACTTTTTTTTTCTACATTCCTGCAAAGAAGCATTAGTTATTAGATGCATATCTCACTGTTTTGAGGCTTTACACTCTAAAAAGTGCATGTGCAGAAAATTGAATTCACTCGCATTTCTGCTTCAGCCGTGAAAATTTTCAAGTGACTTTAACTTTTGCACGTACAGTGGATGGATGGATGGATGGATGGATGGATGGATGGATGGATGGATGGATGGATGGATGGATGGATGGATGGATG
>JAVDPK010000593.1:96366-123741 GCA_034780415.1 Cichlasoma orientale
CACACACACACACACACACACACACACACACACACACACACACACACACACACACACACACACACACACGCACGCACCTTTGTGGGCCGCAAATGCAAACTGGCATGGCATAAATGTATTAGTAACTCCAGAAATACACAAGGTGCATATCTGTGTCACTGTGTCTTTTCTGTCCTACACGGCTTCAAATCAAGCTAACAGCCTTTAAGAAGTGGAGCATTTATTCCGCTCAGCTTCTGTTATTCTGAAATTTGATCGGATGCTTTATCCCGTTCCCGTGCTTGACTTCCTGACCTCCTTGCAGCTTCACACGACTTCCTTCAAAAATAGACTCAGGGCATAATTTTTTATCATCTTGTGGGATTCGTCTGAAACATGCTGCACTGGAATGACGGGCACTTCTGCTCGAGTGGGTGCAATCAGGATGCGGCCGCCCGGAGTGGGATCCACTGTTGGTTGTTGCTGTTCAGCTGTTTGCTGTGAAGCTTTAAAAATGAGCCAAAGATAATGCGATTTTTTTTATGCACTGCCCAAACTTCAACACAGTGTTCGATTACCACCATTATTAAATCATTTATTTTTTTTATCAAAAGGTGGGCTGCTGTTTTATAGCCAAATACAAATATTACTTTCATTCTGTTATGTTTGACCAATCTTGGGCTAGAGGAGAATTACATTAAATGTTTTCTGGGGATAGATAATCAGGGAGATGGAACCATGAGCATAAGTGAACAAATTAACCACAAATCATCACAAGTCACTAATGTTTAAAAGAAATAGTGGCTCCCACCAAAACCACCCATGAACTGGGATAAACGTTCAACAAAAAGGTAAGCTAAAGATCCACAAAGGAGTAAGCAACACATGCGGCTCCACACACAACCACAGAATGGGCCCACAGGCACCATGCTGCACCTTTTTTTCCAGCCTTTGTACTCTGTCCCTGATGGCTGAATGGAGACAGCCGTGCGCAATTACCTGCTCCACAGGGGGAAAGGCGGTACCTGAGACACGGGAGACAGAAAGAGCGAAACAAAAACACAACGTGCGGCACTAGGGCCATAACACATTCTTTTGGAAGAAAACTTAAAAAAAAAGGCAGCAATTGGTTGTTTTTCTGATGAAGACAGTGAGAATGAGGCTCGTCAGTGTAGGTTACAGTTCTGCTTTTCTGCTTGTTTGCGTGCTAAAAGTGACAGCTGTCTCTGAGAAGTAAAGAGAAAGTACAGGCAAGTGTCAAATTAAAGGAAGTAACAACAGGAAGCGTCTTTGTAACGAGCTGGGCTGCCGTATGCCTGCATAACGGCGTCACTGCACTGTTTGCATGGATTCTGCACATTTTTGTGTAGACCGCGCCTGAAATCAGAACTGTCGACTCAATGCTCTCGTCTTCAGATTGCATGATTTTTGTGAGGGACGTCTTTTCTCCTGCCCCGTGCTCTTGTCAGTTTTGAGACAGACTGTGTAATCATTTGTCCTCCTCATTGGTCTGGTTGCTTTTATTTTTTTTATAACCAAGAAAATGTTTCATGTCATGCCAGAAAATGAGTTAACTCAGTGAAGGACTTAAAAATCTGCACCCAGTCAGCTGAAGGGCTCATTCTTCCAAAAGATGTGTCCTCACTTGGTGCATTGTTGATGGTCCTGGTAAAAAAAACAAAAACAAAAAAAAAAAACATCCATACAGCCTACTCTGTAAAAGTGGTGTAACAATCTGAACTCACTTTGTTTGGTTATATTTTTAACTCTGTGTTAAAAATATAAATTACACAACTAATGACTTAAAAAAAGTGCATAATATTAACTCCTGATTTCAAGGTTGCATAATATAGGGGAATGTCCCTACCAGTATCCAGCTGCTGCTGCACTGTCACAAGCAATAATTTTAATAACACAATAATGATATACATCAGCAAGACAGCTCCTTTTTTTTTATTATTGGCTGGGCATTTTGCCTTTTTTAGACAATAACAACTGAGAGAGACGTGGAGAGAAAGAACAGGGGGAATAATTTCATTGTTTTTCATTTATTTTTTCTGAAATCGTATTAAGTTAGTCATAATTTTATTTAGTATTTTGTGTTTGTGTATAGAAAATTATGTAGTGTGCTATTTCTAAGTACACACTTGAATAAAGATTAATAATAAGTACTGTATCTTAAGTCTTCTTTATTCTAACTAAAAGTCTATCTATACCACATTATTTAGACATACAGTAAATAAAACTGCATGATTTTGCATCCCCAATCCAATTCATCTGTGCGCTCTGCAGCACTTTTAGGATGTCACTGACACTGGTCACACGCTTAGGTGGTAGTCAAGTGTTTGAAATGTGTACTCGAGTATCACTTAGTGGTATCAAAGGCGTGAGAAATCCAAATGAACAGGAGGCAGTGTGCTGCCTTGTTTATAGGACCTCTCAGCGGGTTTAATAGGATCCTCACAAATTAACGGTCTAATGTTTGTTTGATGTTGTTGGACAAACTGTTGGTGGCAATTCTGCAAAGCGCTCACAACCAGCAGCTATTAACTACATCATTACGCCCGCTTTCCCCGACTTGATCTCCCTTTCTTCCCCCAGTTTGTCTCTCTGGTGCGTCAACGACTTAAAAGAAAGAGAGAGGGTGAGAGTCTGTCTTCTTCTCTCCCATCTTACTCCCACTCTCATTTCACTCTCCAGTTCATTTTTTAAAGACAGGATCATAAGTAGCTCAATTAACAAAGTTGATGTGAGCCACTATGAAGGTGTCTTTCTTGGATATGCTCGTTATGCAACTGGCATGAGTAGGATTTCTTTTGATGTCACTCAAAAGAAAAGCCTCTTTGTTTGTAATTCTTAATTTCTAAAACCATTTCCCTGTTGCTAATGATGCATGCATATTGAGAAGGATCAATGTCACATCAGATTAAACGAGGAGGGAGAAACTGCAGCAAAGCAAAGGGAAATGTAACGTCAGGAGCAGCAGAGCGTCCGTGGTTTGCTCACAAGGTTTCCTAAATACATGTACATTTAGTTTATCTCACTGAATGGAGCATGAAGGGCATTTCTCTCATTTTGCTCTATTCTCTTCAGGGAGGTCCTTGAAATAACTTTGAGTCTACATCAAGCAACTGTTTTGCACAGTGGGTTATTTTGGTATCTGGGGTAACCCAGCTACAAAACACAACAATATGTTCTTACTTAGCCCTTATTGATGAGAAGCATGTGTTTATCATAATTACTTTATCATGATATGCAAAGTGTTGCTAGCAAGCTTTTGGTTCTTCTTTAATTAATGCTGTTGAAACTGAATAGTGAAATTAAAATTTATTACCAGTTATAAGTATATTTTTTTTTCTTGCCCTCTTTTCTTTGAATCTAATGCAGTACTCTCAGAGCTTTGATCACTGTTAATTAAAGATTATTTAGGTCCCTTTTCAAAAATCCATATTAATGTTGCCACAGCTATTTTCTAAGTCACAGAAACTGTGCAAAAGTCTTGAGTCACACCTCGTTTCTTTATATTTTGCTTGGAAATTGGCACAGCTAATTATTGAATCTGCAAACATCCTGTACACAAGGCAAACACTGAGTCTGTACATTTCTAACGAGCTTGAAAGTCAATATTCAGCACAACCACCTTTATTCTTCAACGCAGCCTGAACTCGCTTTGTCAAGCTTTCGTTAATTTCTTTGAGTAGCCTCCAGGAATAGTTCTCCAGGCTTCTTGAAGGATTCTGGCACACCTCAGCCCTTTCTCACTGTTTCCCTTCCCTAAGGGGAAACAGGGAGAATACTTCTTGACAGCCACCCTCCCACTGAGACCATTGCTGATGAAGTTTCACTGAACACTAGATGGCTCAGCTGAAGAGCCTGATGCCTCTCTCATGTCTCGTGTCAGGTCTTTGCTGGAGTTTTCACTATTTCTGAAGCACTTGACTTCCAGATACTGTTCATCTGCTGTAGATCAGTTATTAAGCCTGCCACTTCTTCTTTTCTCCTCCACATGTCCAGTTTCCTCTTTTTTTTTTAAGGACACACTGCACACCATGCTGAGATATGCCAAGTGGCTAACAGAGCTTTTGGAATCGCGTTGCTGTGCTATTTTACGCCTGTCAAACTGTGTCATCTTTGGCTTTTTGTAGATTCAACTAAAGAAATGGGAACAAATTATGTGTTTTTGTGAAAGGTTGCTAGTAACAAAGTGCTTAAAGATAACAATTTAAAGCTAGTTCTTTTCTAAGTTGTGTGTTTAGGTATTAAAACAACACCGGTTCATCTCTTAGGTCATGTGCCTTGTCTGTGTTTGAATCATCCACAGGTTTGTGTTAAGCGGCTCAACAAACAAAGAAACATTCCTCTGAAAGTCTGGAGAACTAACTAGAATTTCTTTTGTTAAAAATGACAAAAAAAAAAAAAAAAGTCTGACTCCTTGGAAGCAAAATATAAAGGCTCAAGACTTTTGCACAGTACTGTACATTATAGAGAAAATGTAATGGTGCACAGATATAACTAATAAAGTGAAAATACCAATAAGATTCTTGTGTTCATCTGTAAAAACACAAGCTCTCCATAATGGATCAAAAACACATGTCCATCATGTCTGTCAGATTTGCTTCATCAATCAAGACTTTGATTTGTTTCTCATAGCAGTTTGCTAAGTTTGGCCAGAGCGACCTTAAGCACTAAAAGCCTGAAATATTTTATAAAATGTAACCAATCGCAAGAGATTGAGTAATTCTTGTTTTCGGGTTCTACAAAGAAACAGACCGCGATAGGCTCTAATTACCAGTGTGAACAGGATCTAACCGACAATTAGATTTCACACTGGCACAAATATAATATAAAATACGTAAACATAGGCTGTAGGGAGTATATGAGAGAAAAATTATATATGAGAAGAAAGGCAAGTGTGTCATTAAAAAAGGTACAATACTGCACAAAGTCAGAGGTGAAATTAGACTTTTCTGAAGCAGTCAAAAAAGAAAGGTATTTAATTAATGTCATCCCCCTTATGCTTCTGATTCAAAGTGTGCATTAATTATTACATAATCCACAGTCTTCTCCAGTGTGTAAATATTGGCACTTTTTTTTTCTTCTTGAATCACAGTTTGTGGTGCAATGATGTGGACCTAACTGCTATAAAGTCATTATACAGTGTCTGAGTAAAACAGCAAAGAAATGAGAGATGGCGGAAAACTGTCTTTAACAGTAATTGCCTCGCAGCCGGAAAGACTGTATGAACACAAGCAGAACACCTGCAAAGACAAGTCAAGCTTATTTTTCTTTCTTTGTGACATATAATTGTTCTTCTGGTGGGTGGAAAATGAAAATGCAGTGTAGCTCGCTAGAATTAACTTGAAAGATACACCGCAAGAGCCGCAGACCCGCGGAAGCTATGAGGATTATTCATGCCAACCTAACTTACAGACGCGGAATAATTTTAAATAAATTATATTATAAAAAAAACAAACTACCAAACAAAACCCTCGTATAATAAATCTGCCACCTGTTTTGCAAAATGTGCACGTGTGTAAATGGCAGAGGTTCAAAATCAAGTGTCATTAGTCTCAGTTTTCCATACAGAGCGAGGGCAGAGGTTTGTGCTATTCATCAATTACATGATATACTCACACAATCTTAGTCAAATATGACTTGTGTGCAGTTTGTAAATGAGCCACAGAGATGCTCAGGCTAATTGATCAAACTTGACTGATGTGCACATCCATTTAAATTCATCTAATTAATCTAATTTGGTTATGTAAGATTACTGAGCAAATTTTAACAAATATGTCATTATCATAGTATAACGCAGTTCATGTGCTTTAAAAAGGAAAATCAAACACATGCGAGGATTTCAACTTGCAGCCTGAATTCCTGACAGTCTTTTGCGCCTTTATGGGTGCAGTGGCTTGTCACCAGGGCAGCACTGTTTACTGCCGTTATACCGTTAACAGGATGAACTTGCTTGTACAAGACCAGTCTGAATCTCTCTGAAATTTTTAAAAAAGGTGCAAAATGGTGCTACCCATTAACTGGCATTCATATAGCTCTTCTGTAGTCTACCGGCTACTCAGAGCTGTACTTATCTCACAGCTGTACCTGGCACAAGCAGTGACAGTGCTAACCGCTGCACCGCCCCGCTGCTGTAACACATGACAGCTACAGAATGAAACTTGCCAAAATCTATTAAATAAATTTCATTTAACTAAAAAGAAATGATAAAACTTCAAAAATCTAAGAGTAAAATTAAGATTTTTCAAATTGATTTTTTATTTTCCTAAACCAAGAGTGTCTCCTGATACTGCAGCTGAAAATGATGTGATTATTTATATAATACTCTTTTCTAGTTAGGGAACATATGTTAAGGGTAAACAGATAGTTACATTGAGGTCCAGTAATTTTCAGATTCAATAAAAACAGAAAAATGAAGAGATTAAAAAAACTATCCTTTAAAATCCTCTTTTTGCTTCTCAGATTATGAACTGTTTCCCAACCAAGTACCCTCTTTTGTGTTTAAACTGTATAATTTTTATACAAATGCTTTCAAATATTCAATTTTCTTACAATAATTCCCACATTAACGTACCTTGGGGGAAGATCAGAAGAAGCAAACACTCCCTTAGCGTGCTCAGTGACATACTGAACCGAAGTGTGCGTTGCTCAGCTCGTTGGTGTGTTTCAATTGCATCAGCAGGTTATTCACTGGGTCAGTTCCATGATTTGTTATGTTGGACACTGAGATGCGCCCTCAGGCAGTCCGTACTCTGTGATGCACCTGAGACACCTGATGGACATGTAGCGGAGTACGAATCCCATGCTCTGATTGCGGCCTGTGTCACTCTTCACCTATTGGTTCACACAGCGCTCTGGTTTGCTCCAAGGGGGGTTGACAGGTAGAAGCGCAAGAAGCCCCCTGCTGCACAGAGCTGTGGGTAAAATAAACCTGCCTATTGTGTGTGTGTGTGTGTGTGTCTGTATGTGATAGGGTATTCCAGTTACCCTGAGTCTCACTGAGAAGAGTAAAGGGTGAAATAAACTTACAGTCCTCCATGAAATGCAAGATTTCTTTGTGCGTGTACCTGCACAACGGTGAGATTGAATTGCAGTCTTCATCAACAAATGTGTGCATGTGCGTGTGGGCACTGTATTCTGCAGCTTAGCTGTGACACCATTCGAAAATGTCCATCAGCGAGCAGGATAGCGAGGCAGTGTGCCACTCACAGTAAAGCTCTCCCTCTTTCTCTCTCCACTGCTCCCTTCCTCAGATGGCCCCAGCGGATGGAAAGAAACGCTAATGGCCGCTCGTTATAGAGAAACACCGACATGAAACGGGACTTAATGAGCTGTTTTCTGTTTTGTATTTTTCTCAGGGGGTCATTGTTATTGGTGGGAAATTGATTGGCAGCAGGCCCGCACCCAAGGGGGCTCTGCGATGTTCTGGGCGATAGCAAAGTTGTTGCAGCAAGGGCAGCTTTGTTCGGATGTTTGAAGCTGCAGGGTGTGCCAATGCATGTGCATTCGTCTGTGCATGAGGGAGTTGGTGTGCTTCTGTAGAATGTAGGGAATATGTTACAGACAGAGATGATAAATCGCAGTTTTCATTGGGTTCTTTGCAAGGATGTTTCAAGCTGTGAAGTAGTGTACATCAAAAATAGGTGTCTGAAAGCTTGACAGATTACTTCTTATATATATTATATGGTTTCTAACCACATAAGCTGATAGCTCAGGCATGTGGTAGTCAGTATTATTCTCTTACACAGTGCGGAAACTACATATCAATCCTGCACTCTTTGAAAGATACTGCATGCTACAGTTACAATATAGACGGTGTTTTTCTGGATTAAATATCTACCAAAGCAATGTGTAACAACAGAACACTATCCAGCCTTCAATAACTGACCTACAAAGAATCAATACTAGAGCACGATCGATTCATCAGCGGGCCGATATTATCGGCCAATATTAGCTATTTGCCATTCTATCGGTATCGGCGTTTATAAATGCTGGGAAATGAAAATTTGTGTTGCATAGTTTGTCCATCAGAGGGCACTCTGCAACTTCCCTGTTGGCAACATACGTTTTTGGAAAGCCAGCAACACGTTTTTGGAAAGACAACAAACAGCTGATCCGAACAGATTCAGGCAGAGAGGAAACGGGTAAATAAATTACACATGACAAATGTTGGAGAAATCTGTTTGTGTTTTGTGTGTCTGAAAGGAAAAAACAAAGATATATCGTCCAATATATCAGAATATTGGATTTGTAAATCACCAAGTATCTAATCAATACACAAACCAAGGCATAGACATGTATGTAAAATGACTGTCAGGTAAATCTAAAGTACATTATAAACCTACAATAAAACAAACAGCCACTAAAACAAAGACTGCAATAGATGACCTACATCTAAATCTTGGCTTTAATATGGTGGATTATAAAGAGAGCTTCTGCATCTCTGTATATGGCGATATTAAGCTGCACAAGTGAGGCTGCCACTGGCAGACTTTTCAAAGTGTCTGTATGCATGCATATATGTATGCATGTATTTATTTATTTAAATTAAAAATCTGTGGGAGATTTTTTAGCAAAGCACGTGTCTGAGAGTAATTATGTGGGTACATCAGTCGGGTGATTACAGCTTCAGCAGACACTTATTAAGGCTTGGATATTATCATACTGATCAAGACAGCATTTACTATCTTTTATTTTACAAAGAAGAAACACTGATAGTGTTGTTGCTTTGGAGACATTTCGTGGCTACACTTAAAAACAGATAAGAGAATAGCGCGCAACAAAGGTCCCCACTAGGGTGGGTGCTCAGAACAAGGACACTGGTGGACAGAGCGGACGCTATTTCAGAGGTTAAGGTTTTGTAAAAGTTGTTATATAAAATTATATCCAAAATGCAAAAGAGCTGAGGGGAGATGCTGCCTTGTAGCATCTTTCAGACTGCCCTGTTTCATGGTCAACTAAAAAAACAGATAATGGCGGAGACAATTAAATACCGTAGAGATGTTTTTCTCTCTGTTCGTCCTCGGCATTCTCTTCTGAATAACAGCAACAAATCAAAGTAAATAATTATATTTTTCCCGTTATGGTGTCTGTGGTAATAACTGTTGACTGTTTACATCCTAGATGCTCATTTCTCTCTGGGTTGATTTAGCATATAGGTGTTAAAACTAAACAGACTTTCCACTGAATGGAAATTCAAAATGAAAAGTTTTTTTTTTTTTCATCACGCATCACACATCATACAGATCAAACAGTGGAAGTAACTGCCTAGAACAGAGCTCTTAGCCCGGGCTTTTGGCTCACAAAGTTTATTTGTACATATGCCGACTTTATTTTTTGAAACTTTGGCCATTTTTGAGTATTCATGACTGTAACAGTTTATACATAAGAGAATATAAGGACAAGCGTAATAGGTCTGCTTTGCAATGATTTCCCAGCACTTTATGATTTACTTTAACCTTCTGAGGTCTGAGTAATCATAAGTGATAAACATATGCCTAAGTGTATATTCAGGATTAGAGCTCGCTTTAGTGTTGCGGTTGTAACCAATGGTGACCTCAAAAGTTTAAAGGTCATTTTGCACAACATCTCTGAAATGATATACTGTGCTTGTGTTGCAGCCACTCTTTGACATAACAGGTTTTATTTTAACACCAAGAGCAAATTTTCCCAAAAGGCAACTCAACTACCCAATGTGACTGAAAGGTCTGAGATTTCTACCCTGCTAGTTTGGGGGAAGAGCCTTATTTATTACCAGCTGTATTTGAATAGCGCTAATCTATGCATCAAGCAGCAGCACTCGGTCTGCACTTGGTAGATAAAGGCAGCTGGCATACTCCAAGGCAAGGCTGAATATCAATCGACTACAGATGAAGCCTGTTCCCTCCAAAATAGGTCCTAAAAGCAGCAAGACTCCACACATGATTACAGACTGTCCAGCCACAGCTCCTCAAACAGTGACTGGAGATGTGAAAAGATTGCTCTATTATTTAAAATTGGTGGAAAAACACAATATTTTTTACACCATGGTGCAAAGCAATTCTTTGAGCCAGAGGTAGAAACAGCATGAGATCATTCATCTTTTAAAGAGTGGCACACATGATTCACTTAGAGGTTATGAATACATCGCAGTTTTATGCCCAGCAAGGAAGGGGTTTGAATATGGACCTCATTGTGAGGGGTAAGCTGTGTCCTGCCTGCTTTAAAACGACAAGGGACCCTATTTTCATTTCTTTGCAAGCAGCGGAAAACTACTGTTCAGATCAATGCGGCGGATTTAGTCTTTGCATTGTGTGTGTAATGAAAACGTCTCAAGGCAGCTCCCAGATTCTTGTCGCATATTGACAGGAAGGGAAAGACTAATGAAGACTTTATTATGGAGGAGTCCATATAACATTTGACTGAGCCTGAATGCCGCATTCATGTTGTTGTTTTCCTTTGTTTACAGCAAGCATGTGTTTGTGTGACATTGCAGGGAGTTTGGCCGTTGGAAGGTGAACAGCTTGGCCCTGGAGAGACAAGAGAACAATGGCTTTTCCTTGCCTCTGGACCCTGAGTTCCTCCAGACCATTAGGCAGCTGGGCAGGAGGCCCAGTGTTAGCGCCATCACAGACAACATTATCAGGAAATACGGGACCCACTTCCTGCTCTCTGCTACACTGGGAGGTAAATAAAGCACACAGCTTGTGGTTTTCTTTGCTTTTACTGATTTATATTAAAATATGTGAAAAACAAGGTCAAGTTTTAGGAAGCCAGGTGACCTAGACCCTGGATGAGCTTTTTTTATTTTTCCAAAACAAAGAATCCTAAAATTCTGACATCTAAATCCTCATAGGTGGCAATCCTAACCCTGGCCCTCCCCTAACCCTAACCCTTAGACCACAGAGGGTTAAAGAAACACCTTGGGGACCTTAGAAAATTCACCAGTATTTCAAGTTAACAACCAGAGTGAATTGCATAGCGAGTGGAAAAAAAAAGCATCATGTTTTGCTCGACTCTGGAGACTTTGGAGCATTTTCGGCTCCCTTTCATCTTTGAATTTCTCTCCTCTTCTTCAAAAACCAAATAAAAGATGCTAAAGGGACTTTTATTATTTTTATTTAGTTTCACAGTTTTATTCCTGTAACTGTTCCAACAACTGTCCTATTGAAAGGAGACAAGCACGTGTGCCTGTTTACCTATTGTTGCTTTTGACTGTCGCCTATGAAGTGGGTAAAGTGACATCAAAGGTAACCTTTAAAATAAGAGTAAAGCTCTAGCAGCAGGTAGTCTGTCAGTTAAACATATTTGATGCTTGAAGCGTTCTGCGTTCGGCTACTGTAAGTGTTTAACGTCATTTCAGCTGTGAATGTTGGATTGTTTGTATGTTTTTAAGCTCATATTCTCTGACTCGACGTGTAAAATCTGACTTTGTAATTGTCAGTGGATCATCTGTTTCCATAACAATAGATCTAAGTTAGCCAGAGCGCTGTAATGTGCAGCAAAGCCCCCAGATATCTCGTGTTCAATCACCTCCCAGCTGCTCTGTTTGGCTCTTTTCTTCTTTTGTCTCTTGTGCATAAACTCTGAATACCAACAGTATTCAAATAGATTGTCTCTCCAATCTTGCACATTATTGGTTGCAAACAAAAAGAAAGAAAATACAGCTGCATGCCTAAGATAACACGGTAATACCTTTAGCTTGTGTTAGTAGTGCTCTGTGAGAAGCAAACGCATTGTGTATTTTTTGCAACCTCCAACACGCTGAATGATTTTCCTTACTCATAAAACATTTGCAGACCTGTTTTTTGAGCTGTGCATTAAATCGTTCAGTGCCTATATACATTTTTTATTGCATCACTGTGTTCTTCATTGCCTTTGTTGGTTTGTTTCCTGGCACATTACCACCACCTTTAGATCAGTGGAATAGTGAGGAATTTTTGGCAGGATCACCTTGTGCACCTGTGCTTACAGGGAGCCTTTATGGAATATTTAGCTTTAATCTGAGAAATGGGCAAAATAATACAGAAAGGATTTTACATTTAGTCTTTACTCTATTGCCTGTATACTCTTCTCCAAAAGCTTTTTTTTTTTCATTTATCAAAAGACTTCTACAAAGCATCTCAATTTGTGCAGTATTGTAGTAGTCATCACCAAATTAGTGTGTAGTAACAATCACTGTTAGTTTTTTTTTAGCAGCTTTCATGTTCATAAATCCCGTTTTATGTAATGTCATAAATGAGTGCTGACAGGTGTTCTTGGGTTAAGATTTACAGCCACACCACTGAGCACATGATGTTCACGTTCACACGGAGCACTCGATATCGCCGCCAACGAGGTTATGTTTTTTGATAGCATTTGCATTTGTTTGTAAACATGATGGATCAGAGGTCTGAATGAATTCTGATAAATCTTTGTAGGGGTGCAGAGTGGGGTCATGTTAACAATCCATTAAAATTTGGCTTACATCTACCAAGGTCTTAGAGGTCAACTTAATGATTTATTGGTTGAAAATTGAGGAAAAGCCTTATAACTTAGAAACTATCATTCTGAGAAGTGTGGAGTGTATTGTCAACATATAGATAAAATGTGTCAAATTTGATCTCTGATCTCTCCTTCAAGGTCAATAGATTGATCTGAGGGTCAAAGTGATAATAATGTTATATGGAGCTATTTAAAATCAGGTTTCTTACTGCCATTGTTTGTACTGACAGCATACAGGCATGTAGGGGATGATATATGGGGATTCTAAATATCCCTTTACTTTGGACCCCTGATCTCTTCTTCAAGGTCAAAAAGGTCAAACTTTCATAAAATGCTTTTAATCCCTAAAACTCTGCTTTAAATTCTACTACTTCTCTTTGCATTGGCAACATTTAGAAAATGATTCTGGTTTATGGTTTATATATTCAAATATTTATTTTAGTAGTTAGAAATATGCTGCAGTATAATTTTATATAATAAGCTCAAGTCATTCATGTTTACACTTCAATACCTTTTATCCATTATATACTCCTACCTCCTACATAATGTTTGTGTAATCAAAGTAAAAAATCTGCCATGCTACCGTTATTGGATTTTTACTGCAATACAAACTTCTCAAAGTATATTTGGAAAGAACAAAGAAAACAAAATGAAAATATGCACAACAAAATACAATTCCTTTAAAAGTAAATACTGTCCAGAGAGTGAGCTGCCTTGGCGGAGGTTTGCACTCTTGCACTGCTTCTCGTTAATAATAAATCTGCATATGTCACTGTGTCTGCATTTGCAGGGGAAGAGTCATTAATGATATTTGTGGACAAGCGAAAGTTGAGTCGAACATCAGAAGTGAGCGAATCGAATGGCACAGCTGTGACGCTGGAAGCTCTGCACCAGCTGGCTGCCTCCTACTTCATTGACAGGGAGAGCACCCTGCACAAGCTGCACCACATCCAGATCGCCTCCACTGCCATCAAGGTAAAGTCTGCTTCTCTTTGGGCCTTTGTCACACATAATAACAGATTCACATTACTCGCCAATGATTTAAATCACCCCCATTGTTATAGTATTCCATCTATGAGCACAGCCATTTCATTAAATCATTGTTCCAATTGGATTGGATGTTGCTTCACTGGATAAACATAATTATTGTATTTTTCAAAACATGGCAAAGTGGTCTTGATTAGCCCCCTCACTAAAGAATTAATTAAATCACAGCCAGTATGGTGTATTTCAATGCTAACCATACAATCAACCGATTTGGCTAATTTTATCAAGTGGAGCTCGTGTCAACAATCACAGTTTGTTTGTGTTTGTCATTTGTTTTTATTTCTCTTTTTGGATTTTGTCTCCAGATTTATTTAATATATACCCCATTCAACAACTATATTTGTACTTGCATTTTAAATAAACTGACCCACAGGGTTTCATTGTTTGTATCGTACACAGTTTGAGAAGAGGAGGTCATTTTGGGATTGTTACCACTTTTTTTTTTTTTTTATGCATATAGGTGAACCGTTAAGGCACTCCTACCACCCCATTAAATACTGTAGCATCTACATATTTTATTTAATATTAATAAAACATATAGTTGTACTTTGGAAATTTTACTTTCCTATTAATCGAGTCATTGACGTGGCCATGTATGGACTCATGATTTTGAAATGGTAATCGGTCTTGCTCTCCCTTTGGAACAAATTAAGAAAACTCCACTCAGTGGTCAGTACTTGCCAAGTACTTACCCCTTACTACCAATTACTTTATGCAGTTTACAGCCCGTGAACAGACCCTTGATGGGCAACTCTGACCTGCTTCAAATGAAAAATAGGAATATTAAAACATATTTTTAGGCCCTTGGTTGAGGGAATTAGAACTATGTGAGGACAGAACCTTTGTGTGGAGTGTTAAACGACAGCTACTTTTTCTTACCATTTTTAATTAATGAACCATTAGGAGTAAATGCACTTAAGACCTTACCTAATGTTCTAGCCAAAATCCAGTGGCAGCCATTAGTGAGGCAACCTCTTTATTACTTAACAGCTTTACTTACAAAACTTTTGGGCAAAATATGTAGTACAACAGTGGTTGCCAAGTTTTTCTTTATTTTACAGAATTAATTTTATAATTTTTTCTGTCTTCATTCTAAAATAGGCTTCATCAGGATTCATACATTTAATAATTAGTATACCGACATAAGAATGGACATATTGTAATTGGCTGAATGTATCAAATATAGTTTATTTTCTTTCTGTAAAAAAGTACAGTGTTGCATTTTTTCACAACTCTTTTAATTCTTTTAAATTTTAGTAGCATAGAAGACTGCAGCTACAATTTCATTGTGCAATCTTGTGTCATTTAATGATAATAACTGTTGAACCTTGAATGAATTGTTAAAATTGATGAAAAAAAAAGATAATGGAGGATAAGCAACAAACTGGGGCTGAAAAGTGAAGCCATTACAAAGTAACAAAAACCATAATTCCTCAAATGGTCCCTTGAGGCTCCTTTCAAAAATGAATCAGTCCCCACAGACTTCCATATTAAAATGGGCAACTTTACAAGAGAAATAAACACATCTACAGTCTGGTACAAAAAGGGTTTTGTCTCTTATTTGCACTCTTCATAACATGTGCTGTCTGTGAATTTTGGTTTAACTCACCCTTTTAGGGTGCATGGATGCTTTTAATGGTAGTTCAATCCTGACACGTGTAGCTGTAGCTGCTGGATACATTTTTTTTGTTTTTTGTAATAACAGCATTTTCAAGAAGACTGTAATCCAGTTTTTGTAAGTGAAATTCTAGTTTTTTTATTCATCTTACATATTATCACTAATTAGCAGGTAAGTAACTTTGCTAATTAGCCTAACCTATAGCCTCTATATGTAGCTTGCTAACCAAGCTTAGCTGATAACTTTCTAATGCAAGCACGATCACGTTCGGCTCAACTAAGCTAAGATGGCTTCTTCAGCGTGTTTGTTCTGTGGTTACACCTGCAGCAGCCAAAAATGCTGAAATCAAGGCTTTCAAAGAGAGGGTCGTTGTCACGATGGCTTTGTTCATCTTTTATATAAAGTCTATGGTATTAAAATAGCTGCTTGTAGAAAGAAAAAGTAAATCTGAAAAATCAAAGACAGTATTTTTTTTTGTAAAACAAACATCATGTTTCGAAGCTAATGAACTGAATAATCTTGACATTATTTAGCTGAGTGAATAAAAAAAATATCAATTTCTTTGGAAATATTGCATTGTACCCACTTTGTGTTGCTTTGATGTGACATTTGAGTAAACATGCGCATTCAGTGAGAGACCAAGAGAAGACATGAAGCGAGCAGTACTGTTTACTTCCCTAGTCACTTTAATGTGTCTATTCACAAGCTTACATATAAGACAGCATTCTATGCATATTAAGAGCTGCTTATATAAATATCACCCTGCATCTTTTACAGCTTTATACCTCCAGGGTGTGTTCATACATCACTCTGTCAGTTGTTATCAAGCAGAATGAATTGAATAGGCTGAGTTTGTCCTTCACTTAAAATTCACTCTGTTTTCACTCTGTTACTTCACTTGGCTTTAGTGTGTTTACACATGCTTTTGGTAAACCACAGATTTAACATCTCAGAATGTGGCTAACAATAACAACTCGGCTTCTTCGCTCTGTTTGTCATGTGATGGGACCTGTTTCTGCAGTGATCGTTTTGAGACAGGACATGCTAAAAACAGAGACGCCTGACCTGACTGACAAATCAGTGTTTGCTGCTTTACAGAGCTTTGAGGAGCCTGTTTTCCTGCAGCGTCGCCGAGTAAGAGTGGAGCTTGATGTGGTTATTTAAAATGAGATAACCAAACACAGATGAGGCATGACACCAAACTGAGAATTAGTACCCAGTAAAATCTGTTAATTGAAATAAATATTAAAAAAAATTCCAAGTTAACTTTACAAAATAATCTTTATTGGTAACTGGAGCTGATTCTTCTGTCATATAATGTAAGAGAGCATAAGAAACATATTGGAAAAAGTAGCAGTTTTGCAAAAATGCATCACCATTTTTCTGATATATTAGGGCAGCATTATGACAGTAACATTATGCATTTTAAATGAAACCCAAGCAACACATTATTTTTCTAGTAACTATAGGGTGTAGAGCCAAGGCTGATGTATTCAAATTGTCTTTGTAACTGCTGTCTGAAAAAACAAGCACCCCACCCCGCCCTCCCCCTACACTGGCATTTTGTTTGATAATGACTTGATTGTGTTGGATAATGATTATTGGAATCTTCTTTTTAAATCAGTAATTGGTGGACAAGAATAATATTTTTTTTCCTCTAATATGGTGTTTTCTGCCTGGTATATCCAGGGTCTGAAGTGGGATTTGGCAGTTCCACTACACCAGAACTTAGGGTTACATCTTTCACAATCGCTGAGAGTGGAGGTATTTAACACTTTTTCTTCCGCGGGAAGAACAGCAACTCTACCTTGAGCTAGCAAACACATTGTGTGCCAAACTGCACAGAAGCAGTTTGTGTGTATGGTGATTTTTGTCGACCTGTTTGAAACATTGTATTTGAAATTTCCTGCCACTTAGAAAGTGGACTCAGTCCACTTCGGCAGAGCTACAGTAGCTAGATCCTGAGGTTCAGTGACCACAGCTTTATTGACATCTACAGTGTGGACAGGTGCAGCAGGGGTTGTGTGGTTACTTAAGTGAAGGTGCTGTTCCAATTCATTACAGCCCCCTCAATCACCTGACTATACCTACTGAAATAATCTGCTATGGACAACACAGCACAGATTTTGGAAACACCATGAATGGCCCAAAAACTACACTGCAATTTTAGTTCTACACACATTTTGCCAACAGTTTATGGTAGACAGGGCCTGATAAAAAATTAACTATTAATTACATACAGTATGTGGGCTCTTGAATCAACTAAATGTTGGTCTTGGGGGCTGGGGATAGATTTTATAACCTTAACCTCACCTGGCAAAATCATATACATAAGTTACTGATTCCAGCAATAATGTGTAGCAATCACTCTTCTGAGAGGGATGTCAAGTGGATAAGCAGAGATGAAATATAAGAAAAATAAAGTCAAAGTTACTGTAGTGTGAATAGAGACCCGTAGTGCATGGGCTCATGTCAGATTTTTGTGACTGTGACATTACAGAAATCTCCATACACAAATGTTAAGTGTGCTGTGTCTTTACATTTAAAGTCATCACAGAGAGAGAAACTTAGAAGCAACAAAATCCTGTTACTTTGTTCTCTCCAACAATGCACAGCTGCTGTGAAGAGAGTGAGAGAGCACCCGCGAAGCAATGGAAGCAGAAGCTACATCATCCATAGATTTTTCTCTGAGTACGAAAGAGATTACTCTAGATGACAAAGTTGCTAATTAGCAACGGCGAGGTGAACGGAAGTGCAATGATCACTGCTGAGAGTGAGCGAGATGTATTGTGCCCCAGCTGAAATTGTAGATATTTTTCATATTTTTAAGAAAAAAAATTACCTGTGAAATTCACAAATGCGCAAATGGGCAAGTAGTTGGCCCTAACAAACATTAAGCAGTTGTTGAGGCCTATGAAGCAAACACAGGCAAAAACGGTTCAATTTGGGGAAAAAAACATGACTTTCTAGTTCGTCATTCTGACTGTGGAGCTGCAGTAAAAAAAGAAGAGAAAAGAAATAAAGCTAAACTGCTTGCCTTTTCCCTCAGATGCAGCTTATTTTTCATTGACTTGTCCTTAGTGATGCCCCACTACGCAGTCCATCAGAGATAAAACTGTACATTCTCTAAAGTGAATTGGCAAGCGGACGTTGAGCTTATTTGGCAGCCGCAACTGAACCAAAGTGCTGCTAAAAACCCCTCTGATTGAGATGAATAGAGAAAAAGCCCTCTAGGGTACATTTGTTTGTGGGGCATTTTCAGGTGACTGATGTAAAATATTCACAGCATCACCAGCCTTTAATTTCAAACATGGATTTTTACCTCACCCAAATGAAGACGAATGCCAAAACAAAGCTGCCTTTAAGAAGAGCATTGGTCCCCTGGTTTTAAGAGATAACATATTTAAATGGTAGAAACGCTTGGCCTGGAGGGCTGTAGGACTGAGCGAAGCAGCACTGGAAAATAATCAAAGACGGGAAAAATGAGATAGGAGTGCAGAAAAAAAAAATGGCTCTGCTGTTACATAGTGTGATGAATCAGCCCTTCCATTTCAGTAATTTCCTTTGAGAGTCCCCATCATTTGTCAAACATTTTGTGCTATGAGTTAAGGTGTCATATGCGGGTGAACAGAAAAAGATGAGACGAGGACTGAAAAGCCTTATTTAGAAGGCTTTTTAGCCTGGGATCTAAGTGCAGCAGGTACACAGAAAAAGACGCTCGAGTCATCCCACTTAGCTTTTTATTTGCTGCATCGGCCCTTCTGCGTTGAAGATTCATTAAACTAAACTCGAGGAGAGAATATCACCGACCGGGAGAAGTGATAAGGGAGACTTGACCCAGCCTGCTGTGCCTGCCTTAACTGTTCAGCCATGCGGGGTTACACTCAGTTTGTCCAAGTTAAAGAGAGCGCGAGTAAAGCTCGAGCATCAGAATTCAGATGACTGCTGCCGAGCAACAGTTGCGGAGAGCAGGGCTCTCAAAGTTTGGGGCAGTTTTTGACGTGATGATAAACAAAACCAAATGAAAAAAGACAGAAATAGTGTGTTGCTGTTATCATGAGCGCAGATGAATAATGCATTATGGACAGATTTTTTTTCCCCATGTTCATTATTCAGAAAGGAAGATAAATGTTCTTTTTGTGTCTTCGCCATGTTTTCCACCCTTTAAAATTTTAACATAAGTTCCCCTCCTTGATATGTTGTAGACGAAAAAGCCTCTGATGATGGCACGGCTTGATGATGAATCTGAAAACTGGCTTTAGATGTCAAGAGAGGATTCCTCTTCTTCCAGCTCTTTCTTTTTCACGCGCAGCAGGTTAAAAGAGGTGAGGCCCGAGGAGCTAAAACAACACAGAATCAAATTTGCTCCCTTGGCCCCTCTTCCAGTACTTGCAGTAAAATGGCATAGCTTAGTTTCCCTTAGTGAACATAACAGCACATTCAGTATTAAATTGCACTTTCTTCTAAAAGAAGTCCCCTTCTGTTCCCCCGTGGCTTTTTTTTCTTTCCAAAAGGCACACAATAATCACATTCTGATGCTATTTGCTTCCTCTTCCTCTTTTTTCTTGCTTAGACTTTATAAGCTTATCCCCCCCTTTTTGGTTGACATAAGAGTGTAAGCCAGTGCAACAAAGTGGTCTTAAACATGCGCGGAAATCCTCAAAGACTGAATAAACAGGCGGAAACGTATCTCAGATGCAAATGTGGATTTGCACATCGACTGCTCCGTGGTGATTAAGCGAACAGCAATTCTTGAAGGTGCAGAGAATGAGGCAATTTTGAGATGAGCGATGACTTTTTTTCTTTTTTTTTTTACATGAAACATTAATGCCATCTTGTACTTTTTTCTCCAGCAAGGAGAAAGTGCAGCCATTTAAAGTCCATTGTTGCTCAAACATCTGACAACACAAGCTCACTAAGTGACATTTTATGCTGTTTTGTGGAATTATTCATATGCGAGATTTGCAGCAGTGATGAATGTTCATCAGTGAAATGCTCCTAACTGGTATTGTAATAATATTAAAGCCACATTTTTAAATAATGGATGTGCCTCAGAGCCATCTGTATCTGTGGAACACGTTAAGGGGCTAACTGCTGTTTTGCCCTGCGAACGCTTCATACCAGTAACGCAGAGGCTATCATCCATCTACTTGCTTTGCAAGACATGGACTAATCTGATTTAGAGGAGACAGGTGTTTTAAGAGCCAAATTATAGCATAATTACCTTTTATCAAGCCTATTTTATTTAATTTTTTTGTTTAAAATATTCAGTTCCAGCTTCACAATTAAATCAGACAAAACTGCGTGTATGATGATTTCTTGTCAGGTCATTCCATGAAAAATTGAGTGGCTCCCACCTGATCCCACCCTAAGTTAACAACAACTTTAGAGTATTTAATGAAGGCATGCAAATGTTTGTCTTCATACCATGAAAACATTTCTTGTTAAAGGCCCTGTAAGCACATACAGTGGTGTCAAAACGTATTTTTTTCAGAATCTTTGAGCCCTCGTAAGTACAGGAAATAGCTATACGACATTTTAAGGGTTGAAATCATTTAAGCTCTGCTCGAAAAAAAACTGCAGCTAAAAATATAAATCCGCTCCAAGTGTCGCAGTCTGAAGCCAAAATCTTTTCTTTTTTTTTTGCAGGATCTTTATCACAAGATATTGAATATAGCAAACTGCATCAGTTTAATGTCTGTGATGTAGAGTAACAGAAACGAGCTCCGGTACTCTGCTGTTTTATCAGTTTTCTGGTAATTTGCTGGGGAAAACCTCAAAAAGTGCATTTTGGTGCCAGGCTCGTAACACTCGGGAATGACTGTGAAATGGAGAATTGGTGTTCACATGTTCTGGATAATACTTTGGACATATCACACAACTATCACACCACTTCATTTTTTTCAGACTGGCTCATAGAAGGCTGCAAAGTTCATATTGATCGTGTGAAGGTACAATTTTGAGTGCTTTCATTAATTATAGTAAATTTGTTTTATGTTTAAAAAAAATCAGCTGATTTTGAGGGGGTCGGGGTGGGGGGCTTTTTTCAGATTTGCTGCTTCTTATTGAATAATCAACATTTGCTAGTTTCTTCCTCTTTTCTGTGGCCCTGTTTATCTGGTTGCAGTGAAACAACTTTACTGTTGCTGTGCCAAACACAACATGTTTGAACTAGAGGGAGAAATTGAGGTGTCCTTTGCTCTGTGTGTGCACAACCTCTCCGATGGGGGAAACTGAGCTCGACCGTGTATCTTCTTCCAATGTGGAAACTGAGGAAAACAAGCAGCTGTGCTGTGCTTAGTCCAGTTACGATGCCAAATACCGGCTCTGGCTCTCACCTGCTCCAAAAGTTAAAATGGCTCACTTGTGCGTCGGGCCCCTGTGCCATCTCAGAGCAGCAGTGTTTTCCCTGAACTAATGTGTGTGGCAGCAGCAGACCTACATATTTTACAGACAAGAGTGTAAGAAGAAGCAGAGGAGGATGCCTTCAGGGCTCACCGGGGAATGCTTACTTGCTTGACTATACAGACAAATTAAAGGAAAAACATGAACAAACAAGTGAGGAACCCCAACAAATGTGTGGGTAAAAAAGCTCGCTGCGTGATGAAAATAAAATCAGTCATAAACAGCATTTGCAGGTCTCAGTTTGTTAAATGCCTGTGGGAGACTGTAGATGCACTAACTAAGAGATCATCTTTGGGAAGAATGGTATTCATTCTTTCAGTAAAGCACTGTGTTCTCAATCACTTGTCCAGATAAGTTTCAGCATCAGACAGGAGTCTATCACATGACCAACTCAGAAAGACAGACAACCATTAATTCTCAAATCCACACCTAAGGCCACATTAGAAGCACTAATTAAACTAACATACATGTCTCTGGACTGTGGGAGAAAATCAGAGCAGCTCTGTATAAATGCCACCCCTGGTAGCAACTGATGGTGATCAGATAGATAATAATACTTCTCCCAGGACTACTTTAGTCAAAATGGGATTGGTTTTCCAGCTCTAGTAATTTATATTTGGCAGAATGGTTCTGTTCTGGGACCTGCCAGCCTTTCCATGCACATCCTTGTGTAGCCTAAGATTGGGAGAGTGCACATCCCTAACAGAAAGGGAAAAAATGGTGGGGACATGCTGGAAGAGGGTTGCAAAGCGGCTTGTAGAGGCAAGAGTAACTGTATGCTGGTTAAAGCACTTTAAGTGGCCCACTGATATTTGCCTATAGGTTAACCCAGAAGGAAATTGGCTGAACCATGATGATGTGGGCTGGCACTGAGATCTGCCAGGATCACTGGCAGAGCTAGAGTTTGACACTGTGCCCTAATGCTATGGTCAATTAATACTTTCTTGTGAATTATGCTGAGGTTATCAGTCTTCCTAGCTTTTATACTGTAGCCCTGTTTGTAGATTCATATTTAGCACTAATTGGGCCAGTGTTTTTCACTGACCAGCTAAAAAAAAGGCTGATAGTTCATGGATTATGTGCAAAGCTGTAGACAAAGGGCTGTAACAATCATTGGAGCAGGATTTAGCTTTTGTATTATCAGACTAGTGTGAAATATTTTCATCAGTGGATCATCAGCATCCAGTGATGCACTGTACCACATTTTCTGCAACAATAGTTTGATTGTGCAGGGCTCTATTTCTTTTGTTTGTAAATTATTATATGTATATTATTTACAGTGGTGCGGTGGTTAGCACTGTTGCTTCACAACAAGAAGGTCCTTGGTTTGAATCCACTATCTGGCCAAGGTCTTTCTGTGTGGAGTTTGCAGAATTGGAAGAAAGTGGAAGAAAATGGATGGATGGTATTATTCACTTCTCCCATCAGGGCTTGGTTTAATTTCAAATTTTCATCTGAATTCTGTGGGATTTTTTTTATGACTTTGCTTCTTTTTTTCGTCGTCTTCTTTTTAGATTTTGATTTTTAAATTGTGATGACAAATACTCCTGTTACGAGGGAACAGATAATTTTAAAATGTTTTCAGGTTTAATGCACTAGCTTGTTAAGAAATCAAAAGGCAAGCCTTGAGGGCATAGTGAAATTTGTCACGTCCACAGCATGTATGAGCATCACAAAGTGCTTATTCTACAAAAGCTTTTAAGTGCAATTAAATGTTCCATTAAATGCAGCTGTTAGTTATTCAAACACAGTCAGCACAATTATCTTGTATACAATTATGGTGCATTAATAATTCCCCCACCAACTGATCCGTGGCATTTACAGATCACACTTTTAAAATGAAAAAAAAAGAAAGAAAGTCTTTTCTCTTTTAGCAAAAACTTTTTTTTTCCCCTCATTTTTGGGTCGCTTTCTAATAGGGAAAGCTGACTGTGCACACATGCTCTGCTCCACTGGGTTCCTTTTGCAGATGGCCTCATTGCTATGCATAGAAAAGCCATCTTTAGATTTGCATTTGGTCAATTTTCCACTTTAAGTTGGACATCTGTCTGTGTTAGAAATTAATTTGTATGTCCCTATGAAGGCTGCTTGGATTTTAATTAATTGTGTTAAGGCATCCATAACAAAAAAGAAGAATGGAAGTCCATCTCTCTCTCTCTCTCTGGTGCTTCACTGCTGTCTCCCTGCATTGGGAAAATTATAATTTTTTTATATGCAATAGACTATGCTCGCTCAGTAGGGTTTTTATTTTATGGGGTATCGATACAAAGTCTGCATGTACACAGTAGATACAGAGCTCTCAGCTATTATTCCTCTGTGCGTCTCTCTGTTCTTCATTGACCTTGTAGTTGTCAAAAGCAGATGTCAAAAGAGACAACTTTTCTGCCCACAGCGGCAAAAGTCTTCCTTTTCCTCCTGGCTGAATAGCATGGTTGCTGTCATTAATCTGGCAAGGAGATGGGGTTACTTTTATTGGACCTGTGGGAAATTATTAAAAGAAGACAGCGTCATGGTTTTTGGCAATAATTCGCAAGTGACAGCAATGTAGATGGATTTCCCTTCAGGTTCTCGGCTTATCTTTGCTGCCTGTGGATCCCGCATTCGTGCACATGTGCTAAAACAAGCTTTTGTCAACAATGATTGAGCTGAGATTGCTCACAAACTACAAGCTCAACGGGACTGGAGAAATGCGACCATGTTTTCTGATGGGTGACTGTTTTGTCAGCATAAAGCTGGTGTTTTGGTGGGGCTTGGATATAGTTTGCATGTTTTAAGACTGCTTGGAAAAGATGTGAGATCCTTTTTTTTTTTTTTTGCCCCTATCAAAAGCGATTCTCCCTTTCTCCGACTTTTCTTACTTCCAAGTTTTAACACGTCTTCTTCGGGGGGATTTAACATGCTCTCCATAAAAATGTATTCTGAAAGAATCTGTTTATAGAGTTCAGCATGCCCTTATCATAACGCAACCTAGTGTTATGAATAACACTGCAAGCCGTTTTGTATATTTTTACTGCACATTTTTTGATTTTGTCATTTCATGCCAAGAATGACGCCCCAACCGTGATGTTGAAGCATCCTAACCTTTCCGTGTCTCATTTTATGGCGTTAAAGGCACTGAAATTTGCCAAAAGTGGTGTTCTATTTATGCACAATTCCACATTATGTGTAAAAAATCTCTGAATTTTAAGATGTCTAAACTTCCTCAGACAGTCATGCATACATTAGATTAGGTTCTGTACCTGTTTTGAGTCAAATGTACAGTTGTAAGTCATGCAAGTTTGCTTTACCTGCATGTTGTCCTATACCATTTTCTTGCTTTTTATACTTTTGCATCAACAGTAGCAGCTTCTCTCTTTTTTTAAAAATTTGTGCGGCAGTTTTCAACTAAAAGCTCTTCTGAGTACACCTGGGTGTAATAAAAACCTGCAGCGTCAGCTTAAAAAAAAAAGCCCCTTTCTTTCCTACTTTTTCTATTATGAATGTTTTCATGTTCTTATGTGGAGATATTAGGTGCACTCACGCACTGCTGTGAGTGGGCAAGCCTGCATTAAAGTGAGTGGACTGAGTGCATAAGAAATGAGCCTATGAAATGTTTTACTTTCCAACTGTGGAATGGTTTGTTACAATGTGAGTGACTAACTGAGTCAAAACCAATTTTTAAAAATAACCTTTTTTTTCCTCCAGTGGACAGCAGAGTTTTGAAACCCAAATGTCATTAAAACCTTATCCTGGATAACGAATACCGACTCCATTTTGAGACTACACTAGCTGTGTTTGGCTAGAGGGTCGCCCTGTTCAGTGCACAAAAAGGAATACTATTAGTATAATCAGTCTGCCACACATTCTTGCACTCAGCTGCTGCGTTTTAAAAACCAGTTTCTCTGCAATGCACCTTAATGCATCAGCTTATGATTAACAGCAAGGAATGGCCTAATGGCGCTAGAAAATTGAAGCAGTCTCTGTAAAAATTGTTTGCCTTTTGCCGCGCTTTTATTTTTCTTATAAAATTCAGTGATGCATTAATTAAATTACAACATTTTAATTTAGAGTGAAAAGAAATGCAGAGTTTGTTGTAAAGCGGAGACTAAGCAGTGGGTTTTAATAGATCACCCAAACGGTAATAGAAATAAACACATTCAGCTCGAGTGGAGCTGTGGATCAGTTATCTGCCTAAATGACTTCAAAAGCTTCATTTGTCCCAGAGAATCATTTCCTCCTGACACACAGGAGGAGATTAATGACAAAAACAGGGCAAAGACAGGTTCGCTCAACTTGTTCATACAAGCAAGCAACAGATGCAGCACAAGAAACATTATCTAATCTTCCACACTCGGCTAAATTCGCTGTCATTTATTTCTTGGTTCTTATTTTCCTAAATGCTGCATTAGCGTCGCAAGTTCATCAGTTTCACATCTGTTATAAAATCAGCTTAGCTTTTTTTTTCTTTTTTTTCTCTCTATACTGCTGATTTTGGTGTGAGCGCGACGAAAAGCACCGAGCACAAATAGCAGGTGTCATTTTCATGAATTTACCGCGCAAACCGCAAGGTCGCTCCACAGACTAAAGGGTGCAGCGATGATTATAACACAGATTGTTTATTCAGGCAGAAGATTTCTGACAATCTGGACGATCCTTGAACATAGGACTCACTGCTTAACATTGCACATTTTTTTTTCCCACATGCACACATCTTTCCCCAAATAAACGTTAAATTCTGAAGGAAAAGGCTGCACACAACTGTCTCCATGTGCGTCACTTGTGATATATTTTTCTTTCCTACTCCCACGTGCTTGAACCTGTTCTGTTGAGGCAATTAACCTGACTTGGAACAGGTGTGTAAAACAAACTCCTCCAGCTGGTGCTTCCTACACTCCGCACAATTCATGAACATATCTTGTTTCCAATGATGCTGGTCTGCTATAGCTCTTTAATATGAACTTAAGTGGGATTTCTTACATTGGGAAGTTTTTAGTAATCATTATGGTTGTGCGACATTGTCAGATATACAAAAATAACATAACAGATTGCTAGATATACAGAAATAACATAATGAAGCACGGCATGTGGGTAGGGCCGCCATTTCCTCCGTAGACAAACTGGTAAATGACCTGCTGTCACTGCCAAACCAACAACTTCTGCCAACTTGTTTGGCATCTCGCTTCATGTCACTGAACTGTTTCCATGACTTATCTAAGAGTTCCCTTAGGGAAAGAGGAACTTGTGCTAACCAAGTCTGTTACTCCCCTCAAGCTGCAGTAATGTAATCTCCTCAAACTGTCAGTAGCCTGCTCGAGTTGTAATTTATTCTTTCATCAAGACTTTACACCTCCCACACAGCCACATCAATTTCCTCTGGGTAAACTTTTATTTTTTTGTTGAGAAACCTGCCCCTCTCTCTTCTCTCAGTCACCAAATTGCCAGACTACCATCACAGCCAACTGTGCTCGTTTCAACAGAATGAAAAAAAGGGGTGCTTGATTGGTCGTGACTGAATCAAACACACCCACTGACAAAATTATAGTTGTGTTTTCAGCGCCTCCGCAGGTGTACTAAAAGTTACTAAAGAAATCAGCTTGTTACACCGTGTTAATCTCACATTATGCGCTTTTGACAGAGTTTCGTTGTACGTGTCACTGATTTTAAAAGAAACAGAAAAAGGAAAACTAGCTTATGTGATGTTTGAGTTAAATATATTTTTCGTGTTTCTTCTTTAAGTTGTCTCCTTGCCTCTTTTTACAATTTTCAAACTATTTTGGCCACTAGCATAAATATTGTAATGATCCGTAATGGACATTAGTGCTAAGTGTGTTGCACAGCTATTGTTTCTTTATGTTTTGGGTTTTTGGGGT
>JAVDPK010000593.1:123841-144823 GCA_034780415.1 Cichlasoma orientale
ATGTGTTCGTCCTGAATAAACAGTCTTAGCAGTCAAAACCTCGGCCTGGTGTTTGAGCGACATAACGAAACGTTACAATATATTTGGGAAAGATGGTGGTTCTCACCTCCGATAAATTTCCAAAGTCGTGCAAATCCAGTGCTAGGGCAGGCTGAAGCTTTTTTCTCAGCACATAGCTGCCCAGTTCCTTATCGAGATACTTAGTTTTACCTTTAAAATGTCACCGATGTGTATGTCACAAATAGGATTATTAATTGTGAAGTTAAATTTGTTTAGAACTATCATTCTCTCACCTACTGGGACATAATGAAAATTATTCATGTAGAACACAGCTGAGATTATGGTATGCTGTAGCTGGTGATTGTTCATCAGAGCCGGTGTAAAATGAAGAGCAGTAGAGCTTTAAATTGCACATTGCAAACTTGCATATTGTATATTCATTTGCTCACACTCACTCGTAGCTCTAATTGCTTCATCATTTTGTCATGTGTCATTATTTTTAATTATGAGTGGATGGCTTTAAGTATTCCTATTTCAGACATTCTGCCACTTGGTTCTTTAAAATACTAGAAAAAAAGTTCATGTTCATGACGAAACGCACATAAAAACCCAAACATTTTGATTCCAGATACGTTTTTATTTTTGACTCTATGAGCAAATATCTGCAAAGCTAATGATCTTTTGTGCTTAGTGCTAATTAGCAACTATTAGCATACTAAAACTGAAAAGGGTTAACATTAGGCCTGCCTAGCATGTTAGCACGAAGACGTGAGCGTGCCGATATTCGCATCCAGTTCAAAGCACTGCTGTGCCTACAGACGCACAGAGCCTGTGCCTGTTAGCCTTGTTAAAAATAGAACTGTTATGAGGATTTATAGGATTGCCAAATCATTCCTCCAACTGCATCTGAGCTAATGTTTATTTGTAGCCCTCATTTTGTAGTGAAACATTAGCATCTCTCATCATCAAAGTCTGAAGAAGGACTCCACGGTTTACTGTGATGAGTACGTTGCCAATCCTCTCATCATATTTCAACCTACATGGTCTTGTAACAGCATTGCGTGCCTCACGCAGAAGTTTGAACCAAGCAATTACATGAATCCTCAGGTGTATAATTGAAGATGACACGCTTACACAGGCTTACAATGCATTTTAGCATGTTATTGGTGTCAGTGGGTATTATAATGGGTAAACATAATGTAGAGATGAATTTGACAGATGACACCACAACTTACTCATTACGCTTTACGCAGTGGACCCTGAGCACAACTCAATTTCCAGCTCACTAGCTCACAGAGTCATTATCCTAAATATGATTTGCTCAATGGAGAAGTCTAAATAATCTGTAATATATTTAGTGTTTCTCAGAAGAGGAGATGTAGAGGGAATGACTGGTAATCTTATTCTGCATGACATTCAGTCACGTGTTCGCTTCCAGTTTCCTTTGTCGTGGATCACTCTCTTTATGTGTTTCTCTGTATATTTAATGCCATTAGAGACTTACTTTCACAGTATGGATTGTTGTTATGCCCCTCTGTTTTCCTCCCTTTAGGTGACCGAAACAAGGACAGGTCCTCTTGGATGCAGTAACTATGACAACCTCGACTCTGTCAGCTCCGTTTTGGTTCAGAGCCCTGAAAACAAGATTCATTTGCAAGGTTGGCCATCCATAATTGAACTCCCCCAATTTCTGATGGAATTGTCACAGTGTCTGTTCTCTGGCAGGCCTAAAACTGCAACACGAGAGTGTCAGAATGAATTTAGCTTCAATCACTCTTTTTTTTTCTTTTTTTTTTTTTCCCATGCATTGCTTGCAGAGTTCTGAAGTGAATCCCGGGCAGTAATGATTCAGAACAAAAGCAGCAGAATTACACAGTAAAAATAAAACTTAAAGTGAATCTCAGCATATTGCATTTGATGCCAAGTATCTGTCAAGCATGGCAAAAAAAAAAAAAAAAGAAAGAAAGAAAATGAAAGCCAGCTTTCTGTGATTTACAGATCGACCATAGAAAAGTTATCGAAACTCAGTTTTTGCACTACCTGAAGTACTTACAGCTCCCACTTCATTCATCCGTGTGACATGTTTGTGCCCTGTTTTTGTCCTTGCCTTAGGCCTCCAGGCCATTCTGCCAGAGTATCTGAGGGCCAGGTTTGTGCAGGCAGCTCTTAGCTACATTGGCTGTAATGAGGAGGGCCAGTTTGTGTGCCGAGACAACGACTGCTGGTGCCAGTGTGCTGTCGACTATCCACAGTGTAATTGCCCTGAGGTGGATCTGAGGGCTATGGAAGCTAGTTTGTTGCAAATCCGAGATTCCTGGAACGTGGCTAACCAAGAATTTGAGGAGTCAGGTCAGTGCTTTATTTCTTTTCCTTTTTTTGACATTTTAAGTGACCCACCCACTCACTGCAAAAAAAAAAAAAAACACCCGTATTTTTGGAGGTGCTGACAGAAAGAACAAACTGACTATGAAAAATGGACCATTACATCCAATCTGTGTAATGGAATTCAACACTACGGAGAGGGACTTTTTTTTTTTTAGAGCAGCATCTTGCAAACATACATGATTATGAATGGATCCATACTATCAAAACAACTGAGAAGCCCTATTCATTCAAATGACTTGATGGATTTTGTCACAGTTCTGCACATGTAATATCTGTTTCTGAACCATAAATATGTTTTATATAAGGACATGGTATGCCTATCCAAATGTTATTGTTTTTAGCTGTTTGAGGGAAGAGAACTAGAATATAAACTATAATAACATCCTTGCATGCAATGATTTACATTGATTGGCTTTATTTTGCATTCACTAAGGACCCCTATAGTCAAAAGAAGATTATTTCCATGTGCAGGAATATTTATCTAGCAGCATGGCTGGGACCTCCCTGCTCTTCTGTGCACAAACATGGGCACAAAAAAGGCAATCTCTACATAGGATTTGCCAGATGGATTTTAAAAGGGTATCAGCTAATCCATCAGCTGATGTGGATGACCCTTGAGACCAGCTGATCTTCCTGGATTGCAGATGAGCTTGACTTCATGGCCTGCATTTAATTTCTGTGACATGCACTAATATTTTTGGTATCTTATAAAGTATGAAGAGCATTAATATTCTTAACAACCCCTGAAAATGATTTTTGGTTCCTATAAAACATGATGCTGTAATGAGGTATTCTTAAACCACCTGGAAATATTTGTAGGGCAAAAATTTTATCTATAAATATCAGCTACATTAAATGGTTAACAAATTAAGGTACTTCATCACACTGATGCAAAAATCCTGTAAATCAAATCCTGCCATAAAGCAGCACTTCTTATTGATTGGCAGCACTTCCCTTAGTGGCCTAATACATCCAGAGATGCTAAATGAGTAGCTGGCATAGTAGAAACAGCAAAATAAATAATTAAATAAAAATTATCTGGTGAAGATTAACAAAACATCCGCACCTCTTTCCTGGCATCCAATTAAATAACTCCGTTCTGCATTGCCAACCTGTCAAAAAGGCGTAGATGATTTACAACGTCCAGTACATGAAAGAGGAGAGATTACGGCAGTTTCACTGGGTCAACCGCGACTCATTCAAAAGAAAGCTTTGACTGGGGTTGAGGCTGTCGCACCGCTGAAACACAGTACAGTTGCTGTAATCTGTTAGCAGCATATATTTGAAGAGCTGAGCTGTGTGTTATTATCAGCAATAAGGTTGCCATTTTATTAGCCTGATTAAATGTAACCTGATGAAAACAGTAACAATGTTCACTTCAGCAATTTCTGGCTTTTTGCATGTTTGACTGATGTACCTGTTGACTATTATGTCAAATGTTGCTACCTCAGTCATGAATTTTACTATATATTCCAGCAAAGCTCTGCTTCTGCATTCCCCTATCATTATTAAAACTGCGCTGCATCCGCAGGGTCTAAGGGCATCTTGCTGTTTCACTCATTTCCAGCTCCTGCCTTAAGCTGTTTTCGGTGCACCTTGCTGGTTGAGTGTTATTACCAGCTACATGCGCCTGTACTAAGGGCAACTTGATTAGTGCACAGTTGGCAATGACTTAAGCAGCAAGGTGCCCAGAGAACTGCAGTTACACTGCTGTATTAAATAATGAAAAATAAGTTTCCTTGAAACCCCCGAGGATCTACTTGTATAGTCAATCTAATAGAGGACAACTCGCGCCAGTAGCAGAGAGATTAATAATCATAACTCTTATTGTTAAATGAGGTTTCTACGCTACAGAGGATGGTGGACATGATTTGTTTTAACTCCCACCACCCACCAAGTGGTAACTATTTAATAATTAAGACATCATATCTTTTATACCTGGATCAGTATCCACTCTCAGTTTGACTAAACCAAACAATAGTTGTAGCAGTATATTGAAAGAGTGTGAAAAACTAGACTCAAAGGAACATAAATAAGAGAGTACACTTCATATCCAAGAAGCCATGGTCAAAATTTGCAGTGTGCTGCAGTAAGTCAAATACATACTTAAAGTTACCGGGCTACTAAGACACATAACTTATTAATTCTAACCTCATAATTAAGTAATTTAAGAAAACTCTCCCAAATAATCCTCCTTATACGCATCATTACCCTCCATCCTTCTTATGTTGCTTTTAATAAGACCCACACTGTGTCTGTACTTGTGTTCCTGAAAATCTGACAGTGTCTTCTATTATTAAAATTGTACAAAAGGAAAATGCTGTTACCTTCCTGGGTTTAGCGGCTGACAAGATAATAATGGTCATTAGAGAGCAAGTTTCCAGGGATGAGGTAATGTTGTCTTGGTGATAAAATAATGGTGTAGTTGAGCAGTAACTTGCCGTTCCCACCTTTTCCAGGATATTTAACATATCTAACTATATTTAATTATTAGTATCGATTTTTTAATGACAGTATAATATTATTAATAATAATAATGACTAGCTATGTCAGTTATTGGTTTTTTGCCCAATATTCAGCATGAACCCGGTCTGCTTCTCTTCCTATAAACAGAGTAAACAAACAAAGTAGAAGGAAATCATAAAAACAACTTACATATCAATTAAAATAGGCCATGCAAGACCCAAGTACATGTACATTGTCTCAACAAGAAAAAGATACAGTGTGATTCCACTATAAAGAATAAATACAAATCTACTTAAAAAATCTAAATGTTGAAGTAATAAGGTGGAAGTAAGCTAACAGTGTCAAAGCCATAAAACCTATATTAAAATGTTCAAAAAACCATTAAAACATAAGTTTGTTTTTTAACAGTGATTTAAAAGAAGACACTGATGAAGCCAGCTAGATTTCCTCAGGCAGATCATTCCACAACCAAGGAGCACGAAGAGCAAATGCTCAATTGTCAAGTGTGAGGTGGGAACAGTTAATGCGTTTCTGCCTGATGATTTAAGTCTGGGCACTGGTTGGTATGGGAACAGCAGCTTAAGTAGTGCTGTGCAAACTCGTGAGCCGCCCCTCATTTCATTATATTTTGCTTTGCAGGAGTCAAGACTTTCTTGTCATTATTCTTTAAAGTGGTCTTGAGCAATAGTTCTCCGGGCTTTCTGAAGGTCTTTCAAAGTTTTTCTTTGAACATTGGCTCCTTTTTCACTCATTTTCTGGCCAGTCCTTGTACCTGACCATTTTAAGGGGAAAATTTTAAACCTACCTGGCCCTGTGTGAAAAAGTAATTGCCCCCTAAACCTAATAACTGGCTGTGCCACCTTTGGCAGCAAGAAGTGCAGTCAAGCTTTTGTGATAACTGGCACTGAATTTTTCAGATCACTCTGGAGGAATTTTTGGCGCACTCTTCTTTGCAGAAATGTTTTTATCCAGCCGCATTGGAGGGTTTTTGAGCATGAACGGCCAGTTTAAGCTCAGACTTTCACCAGCCCACTCCAAAACCTGGTGAGTTTCATTGTCCTGCTGCGTAACTTGTGCACTTAAGCTTCAGGGTACAAACTGGCTGGACGTTCTCTTTCAGGGTTTTCTGGTAGAGAGCAGAATTCATGGTCCCATTAATTACAGCAATTAGTCCAGGTCCTGAAGCAGCAAAGCAGCCCCAGACTATCACAGTACCACCATGTTCTATGAAATGCTGTGTGAGTTTTACTCCAGATGTGACACGACGTGAACCTTCCAGAAAGTTTAACTTTTGTCTCGTCAGTCCACAGGACATTTTCCCAAAAGTCTTGGGGATCATCAAGATGTTTTTTGGCAAATATGAGAAGAGCCTTTATTGTTTTTTTTTTTTGTTTCTTTATGTTTTTCTGGTCAGCGGTGGTTTTCACCTCGGAACTCTCCCATGGATGCCACTTTTGCCCAGTTGCTTTCTTGTTGTTGAAACATGAGCTCTGAGGCAAGTGAGGCCCGCAGTTCTTTGGATTTTGTTCTGGACTCTTTTTGTGACCTCGTGGATGAGTCATTGATGCGCTCTTGAAGTAATTTTGGTAGCTGGTCACTCCTGGGAAGGTTCCAAATTTTCTCCATTTGTGGATAATGGCTCTCACCGTGGTTTGCTGGCACCCCGATGCCTTAGAAATGATTTTGTAACCCTTTCCAGATAGATGTCAGTGACTTCTCACCTGATCGTGGCATGCTGTGTTGCTTTTGGAGATCTTTTAACCTACCTCACCTTGTCAGATACTGTAGATTCTATTTAAGTGGTTTCTTGATTCAGCATGTCTGGCAGTAATCAGGTCTGGGTGTGGTTAATCACAGTTAATTCATGACTTGTTTCAATAAATCGCTGCACCTATTTCCCATTTTCCTAGCAAGATATAAAGAAATGAGGAGTGGCTTAATACTTTTGCATATTCTATATAATCCAAGGAGCACTTTAAAACTAATAAGTAAAATGTTGAAATCAGTTCAAAAAGTAATGGGAAGCCATCAATCCATCCATCCATCCTAAGAGAAAATAAAAGCATGATTGATAGTCTGAGTGTCACTAAGTACTGTATTGATTAGTATTGACTATATCCTTGCAATATTCCTTTTCTAAATTTAGCAGCTATAACGCAGGTTTAAAAAAAAGAAAAGGTTAAGTCCTTGTAAAAGTGAGTAATATCAACTCTATTGGAAGGGCAAGACTTTGGTTGGCTGGTAGGGACAAATCACAGGAAATTCCCAGCTGCTGCTGCATTGTCCATAGCCATAATTTTGATAATGTGGTGAGTGGAGAGTAACTGTGTAAAGAGCAGCAATTTACTGCTCCTTTTTTCATCATTTTATTAGACAGCAGAAAGAGGCATGCGGAATAAGATGCAGTAAAGGTGCAGCCACTCAAAACTAGAGGCATAAGTATCCTAAACATGTGGCTATTGAAATTCACTCATGACATGAAAATGTAACTGTTGGTCATCAGCATAATAAATGACACTGCTTAAACTTTACTTATTCAGGGAAGGTTAGATTTATTGAAAAAAATAAATGATGCTGTGGTTTCAGTTGATGCTGATTTAAAAAAAAAAGATTTTCTAGGTAAATTGTTCCTATTATTCTGTATTCCATTTGCTCATTAGCTATCTTGGGTATAATTTAAATTAGATTCACAGATTGCATTCACAAAGTCCTTCAAAATCATTTTGTACAGTGTGCACACAGTCAGTCTATATTAATCTTATATACATTTCACACATGCTAAAATAAAAAGCATTGTTGCCATTTAAACGCATTTTGTTATACCACTGTTATGGATTTATTTGATTTTCTTCTTTAGCTGCACAATGATCTGACAATATCCTATTTCTTTTTGCTGATATTAGCCAGTTTTATGCATTTTGTATAATGTACAAACATGTATAATGTATTTTCATTTTTATATGTTTCCTTTAACAGACAGTGTCACTAATACATGCTCGGGCTTGTCAGATTTGCATATATCTACTGAGCTTTTCTATTTTTTTGATTGCATGTCAAGAGCTCTGATGTTTCAATAACTCAAGCACATAAAGAAAATGAAAGCTAGATGCTGTATGTTTAATTCAGTTTTATCTACATAGCGCCAAATCACAACAGTCACCTCAAGTGCATGTATCCAAAGCTGGATACATTGTATTCATCTTTGAGTCAGACTTCCATCATTGTTCAAAATGTGAATCTCATTTGATGTTGATTACGATGAAGACAAACATGGGATGTTTTAAAAGACTGACTGATTTTTGGATTATGGGATCTCATTGGACACCAATAATGGGCTTATCTTTTTAACTAATTTTATATAATGAGATAAATGAATAAGACAAAAAACAATCTGCTAAATATTTGTGATTACGTGAAAAAAAAAAGGGGTGGTTGCACCATGTAACACCGTTTTCTTTGGAACATCCTGCAATTTTAAAAATGTAGGTAATGGAAAGCACCCTCTCATACCCTTTAATATATTTTATTAACATGTTTAATCAACTTATTAACTTCACAGGAAGATGTCATGCATCTTGCATAATCACTAGCGAAGGCATTGGGGCTTAATTGGTTTCCTAAATTGATGCTTTATTATGAAGACGAACAAGCACGGTCATTTTCTAATCGGAAGTGGGCATGTTTTTTTCGATTTTCCATGCAACCAATCTTGATTGTGATGATATTGTTATTGAAATGTAATCTGTTTGCACACGAGGCAAACAGCAGTTCTGAAGGGCTGACAGATGTTATCCTCTGTGCTCCGTGGCCGTCCTGTTCTCTCCCTGACAGACTTGCTGTGGAAAATCATTCATGAATCTTACCCCATCATTGCAGCTCTGCCTTTTTCTATTAGCATATGCTTCAAACAGTATCACTACTGGTTTGCCCTGCAGCTCTTCAGCCCACGTGGACTCTGTAAACTGATTTTCTCATATAGTTTTAAGGAAGTAAGAGAGTTAGTTATGTTTGAGAAGAGGTGCACGGTTCCTCTCTGACTTTGTCCATTCCCCTGTTTTTCAGAAGAGTTCCAGAACTTTGTTCGAAGGCTTCCTACATTTTATGCCCTGAACACATCGGCCATTCAGTATTTCTGGAAGATGGAGCCAACCATTCTCCAGCGCTACAAACTGCTGGAGCTCAGCACCCAGCAGCTTCTGAGCAAATCACGGCGCATCATCAACAAGCTCTTCACCCTCAGCAAAAGGTGTCAAACTCAGCCCAAAATTATTATGCTGAGAGAGAGGTGAGAAATATGAGTATTCCTGCTGACCTTTTTGTGGCTACAGATGTGTTAGTTGTGTGTTTGTGTGCAGGAGTGTGAGAAAATAAGCAAAAAAATCCCAAAGCCTGCAGCCACATCACAATTCCTTTCAAGCACATTGTGAACGGCAGTGCTCATTTATTTTCTTCAGCCCCCTCAGTGCACGGTGCTTTATTATCCCCTGAACTAGGCATTATGCTAATAATACACACAATACATTAGCACTTTGATATTCAACTGAGGTCTCGCTGAAGTGAGCTATAGTGTCACACCTGATGACTTGGCTGCACTCCCAGCCCAAGTCTCCTTACATTCAGGAAATCAAAGCTATCCTCCTGTGAAATTAAAGTTTGCAGTGTTTCAAAGGAATATGCAAAGTTTGGGCCATTTTTACTGTTGGTTAACTTGACTGCAGTGAAATCATATACAAAAGAAAATCTGCTGTGGATCTTCAGTTGATCATTCCATCTATTTCTGTGTTTTTCTCCGCTAAGTTCAGTGATATAGTCTGCAACAAAAGCTTATGAAAAAGAAATGTGATTATGTCAGTGCAGCTGAAGCACCCAGGTTTATTTTAGGAGCTATTTCAGGTGAGAAACCAAATATTCAGCCTCTGCAGTGTGATTTCTTTTTAAAGCTAGAGCTTGAGTCTCCAATCACCCCCATCTTCATTTCCTCTAAAATAAGGGAATGTGGCTCTGTTCATTCAAACTGTACTTATTCACCTATAAAATATATGATGGCATACAGGGCAGTGAAAATAGTATTTGCCCCCTCCCTTCCTAATTTCTTCGTTTTTGTGTATTTGTCACACGTAGATGCTTAAGATCAGCAAACAGAAAGTTACAATTAGTGAAAGATAACCTGTGTAAAAACATCCTTTCAAAAATGCAGTTTTTAATTAATTGTTTTAATTTATTAAGGGGAAAAAGACCTGCCTAGCCCTGTGTGAAAATGTAATTGCCCCACCTTGTTAAATCATTACATAACTGTGATTAACCACATTTTTTTTAGAAAGCTGAGTTCAATTTCACCATCCACACCCAGGCTTGATTACTGCCACACATACAGTACTGAATCAAGAAATCACTTAAATAGAACCCGTCTGTCAAAGTGAAGTCGACTAAAAGAGCAACACGTCACGCCACAATCTAAAGTAACAGCTGGGAAACAAAGTCATTGACATCTATCAGTCAGGAAATGGTTACAAAGCCATTTCTAAGGCTTTGAGACTCCAGTGAACCACAGTGAGAGCCATTATCCACAAAAGGAGGAAACTTGGAACAGTGGTGAACCTTCCCTGGAGTGGCCAGCCTATCAAAATTACTCTAAGAGTGCATCAATAAGTCACCCAGGTGGTCACAAAAGAACCCAGAACAGCATCTAAAGAACTGCAGGCCTCACTTGCCTCAGTTAAGGTCAGAGTTCATGATTGAACAATAAGACAGAGACTGGCCAAAAATGGCATCCATGGGAGAGCTCCAAGGAGAAAACCACTGCTGACCAAAGAGAACACAAAGGCTCGTCTCACATTTGCTGATCCCCGAGACTTCTGAGAAAATATTCTGTGGACTGATAAGACCAAAGTTGCATCTGTTACTAACACAGCATTTCATGAAAAGAAGATCATAGTGACAGTCAAACGTGGCGGTAGAATTCCTCCACAGTGATGTGAAAGACTCGTAGCCAGTTGTCACAAAAGCTTGATTGCAGTTCTTGCTGCCAAGGCTGGAACAACCAGTTATTAGCTTTAGGGGGCAGTTACTCTTTCACACAGGGCAAGACCGGTTTGGATAGCTTTTTTATTTAAAAACACTATTTAGTGTTTACTCGGGTTGTCTTTGTCTAATATTAAAATTTGTTTGATGAAAAAAGTAAGGAGGCAAATACTTTTCCACAGCACTGTATGTATATGTAATGCTAAATTCAGAGCTGCTACAAGCTCAAATTTGTTTGCTTGTATGTTTATGGTTGGTAAAGCTTATATATCATCATAGACTGACCGCTGCTACAGAGGAAACTGCAGTTCTGATATTTAAGGGGCAGTGGATGCGAGGGATAAATGCAGATTAAAAAATGCATCAAAATCTCTTTGGCTGAGCGCTCAGTTCTGCACTCATCATACGACAAAAAAAAAAGAAGTAATGCAACAACAAGCTGTTATCTTTTCCACATGATTTTACATTTCTGTCTCCAGATGGTCCCTCATATCATATTAACTTGATTTTTAATGACTTTCAGCTCCAGTCCTGTGCAGTATTTCCTCAAATAGCATCATAACGCTGCAGAATCAGATATTCCTTAGTAGCACTTTATGCAAATTAGGTGCAACTGAGGTCATTCACAGCTATCGTCTTAGTAATGTGTGTGCTGTGCAAAAAAAAAAAAAAAAATTGCAGAGATGCAAAATGTTCATCCCTGATGGAAAATGGTGACAGGTTCAGTAAATGTTCCTATCTGTGTCTAAAAGCTTGCAAACAGCTAAATTACGACGACGAAATAAGCGACGCGCTGTGTTTTGTGCTGAGATGAATTTTCAAACGAGGCCCATCTGCATTTGTGGAGCAGTGTACACTGAATCTAATGGGCAAGATGTCTCCAAACCTGAGCTGGGCAGCATTAAATTCAGTAATGAGATAGAATTGGAGTGATGAAAGTAAATAGTCAAAGTGCATGTTTTGGATCTTGCTGGTACTCTGAGGAAAAGTCCATTGGTTAATTTCAGTGGTGTTCAAAGCCAAGCACTGAAGAATATATTCGCTTTCTAATTTTAATAGTGAGTTTCACTCTTTGTCAACATATATTTTAATCAGTGTTGCTACCTTAGTAGATATCACATACTAATGCACTCCTTTAATTTAATAGAAAGAATATACAACAATTTTCTATTTATCTCCCCCACATCAGCGTTTCATCTCCCCTTGTACATAACGACCTAGATCAGGGAGGATTTGTTTTTCATATGGAATATTTGTGCATCTCTGTAGCCATTATTCATGTTCCAAAGCTTCATGGTCTTTGTGAGAGGAAGACAAAGCAAACATAAAAAATAATGTAGGCTGTTACGCTGTGAATCCATTTTGGAGTTTCTTTTGTAACTTTCTAGTGCAGTCTTTGGAAATATGTACGGCCTTTTTTTTTTTTTTTCTTTTTTTCCCAGAATACAAGAGGTGTCAGGGCAGCCGTGATGGAGCCGCACACACACACACAAAAAAAAAACTTATAGGCTGTTTTTCTGTGGTTCACCAAGTAAATAAATGTGGCTTGTAATGGAAAAAATGAAGTGTATCTTCTGTGGAGGGGGAAAAAAAAAAGTTTTCTTCACTAGTCAAAATGTACTCTGTGGCAGAAGGAGAAAGTTCGTGTGTGGCATTGATCTGTGTGAAATGAACTGACAGACAATGAACAGATTGCAAAGTGAACACCCAGCTTCTCTTTTGCCCATACTGCACACTGCGTCTCCATGACAGTTTACATGTCCTGCTGACAAAATGTGCTTATGATGGCGAGACAGCTTCCTCTCTCTTGCTGTGCACAGACTCCACTCTGGAGGTGAGATATGCACAACTGACTCTCGCTGATGAGTTTCAGATAAGCTGGGTGCTGTTAAGACTGTTATCACGTTACATCGACTGTCTTTTCACAAAATGTCACCAGATTTAAAATTTGATTTTGAGGAAAAGGGAAAAAAGTCTTTTGCTCCTTTTTCTCCACATCACGCTGACTGCACTCACTGTGACGCTGGAATACTAGAAGGGCTTGCTGCTTCTTTAAAAAAAAAAAAAAAAAAAAAAAAAAGAACAAAAAATGGACTTGAAACTAAGAAACACAGGAAACCTTCGTTAGAAGCCTTCTATCTGCATGATAATTATTTTTTCATGCTTAAGCTAACAGCTTAAGCATGAACTTTTACTCGCTAATTATCATTTTAATGAGTAAAAATAGAGTACACTGGAGGGAACAACATATAATCCTGGAAAAGAAAAAATAAAACACCATCACAGGTTTATATATTTTGATTTCTTGATTAAACTGGAATAAAAAGAATTTGAGTATCAAGGAACTCACATTCATTTAGGTTTCCAAATTTTCTCATATAATTGTTAAGACATTAAACGCTGTGCAGCAGCGAAACCTTTATCATGAGGATTTCTTTACGCCCCGCGGATTGGACTTTCTCTGTGTTAGTGAAACGTGGATGACCGTAGGTGAGTCTAGTGCTTTCAGTGAACTTTTGCCACGCGATTGCACTTAGTTTAACTTTCCGAGGACGTCAGGACGCGGAGGAGGCACAGCGACTGTTTACAGTGTAAACAGGTCACACCGACAACATATTATTGCAGTTTTGAAATTAACTTTTTTGAACTTTGCCCTCCCGGTGTTGTCTGCTGCTGTGTACAGACCACCCAAATATATTGGTGATTTTGCTGATTTCCTGGCAGGAATAATGCAGAACTATGACTGGGTTTTAATAGTTGGTGATTTTAATATCCATGTATGCTATCCTTATAAGCCGTTGGCCAAAGATTTTTTTACATCTTATTGACTCTTTTAACTTTGTACAGTCTGTGTCTAGTCCAACACAGCAGAGTGGGCACACTCTTGACCTCATTTTAACTTGTGGTTTTACTGCTTCTAACTTTGATGTTTGTGATGCTGCTTTTTCTGATCCATATGCCCGTTGTTTTTGATGTGCCTCTTCTTTGTCATATGGTGAAATCTGACATGTATTTGTAGCTTATTTTAAAATCAAATTATCCCAAATTTTAAAAAATGTTCATCAAAATTCCATATATTTTATCTATTTTTCGGTTCTACTTTTGAGGTTGTGCTGGGTTCACCCACATGAAATCTCCATTTATTGCATTTTATGACTATCTTAGTATTTCTGTCTGTAGGAATATATAAAATACTTTTCCAGTGAATATACTAGACACTTTGAAATGCTGGGATATGCTTCACAAATCTGTACTAAAACTTAGTTTGTGGACTATGAGGGACTCGCATCTAAGGTTTATCATTACTTCAAATTATCAGTGACGCACACGCTCACACACACACACAGGCACAAACAGTGCAGCTTAACTTCTTTAGTCAAACAACTGTTTGAACAAATGGTATTTTTCCCTTCAGAAATATGTGTTTTTATTTAAATTACTTATACGTGCACTTTTGTTTCCCTTAAATTAATTTACCAGCTGTACACGGCTACGGCAATGGAATTGCCACTCTGCTAAAGAACAAAAGTGGATTAAAAATTCTGACAGATGTGGAGCATAGCAAGCGAAAGACTAATTTACCACATTATATTCTTGTCATACAGTCCATCTGCTCTTTCATTCAGAAACAATTACGGGAATTTTGGTATAGTTTGTGGCTTGGAATAAATAAAGCGTTTTGCTAATTATATGTAATATGTATGGTTCTAGACACATAGGGCTACATATGAATAGACTCTGTCTTTGCTCTATACTAAATGATTTATGTCCTTAAAAAGCCTGGCAAAATGTGCTCTTTATCAGCTTCACACTAAAAGTCATTTAATTTTATAGGAAATTCTATATTTTGCCAAAGTTGAAGCTATGTATTTATTTCACAGGAGACATTTCTGTATTTGTATTTTTGGTTTCTCCTCTTTTTTTATGCTTTTAATAAGAGCGCATCAATGGGGAAAAAATACCTTTTTTAGTATTTCCAGGTCTGATCAAACTAAACAACATGAGAATTAGAATACAATTAACATTAGCTCATTTTCCCGAGGGAGACTTTCCTGCCAGTCACCCAATTAGCTCATTTTTTAAGCACTAAATATGAAATGGCTGCATTTGTAAATGAATATTACTTATTTATTTTTGACTGACCATATTTCTATATTTGAGCTATCTTAAGCTTCTGTAAGGGGATGCATTTCAGACTGGATACGCAGATAGGAAATCATTTCTGCAGGGATTTGATGAAAATGTTAAGGGATTTGAATGCATCACTCAAACATGGGCCTTGCTTAGCAGGCGCTGGTGTCTGGAGATTATGAAGCGATGCAGAGCAGGGGAGGATTGTTGATTTTCCCTCATAATCCATCTCCCATCAGAGAAGCACTTAACCATGCATATCAAACCCATAGTTTCAATCTGTTAGCTAAAATAATTACTCCATTTTAATGTTTACAGTGCGGGAGCTAGTTGCTCTAAATTACATTTAATATTTTGATGTGTCATTAACTAATCATACTTTAGAGTAGGAGACAGAGGGATTTTGACATTTACACTCAATGATTTTTATAAAGGCATCATGGTAGCCTATTTGTGAAGGCATCTAAAAAAGCATTTTGATTAACTTTATGAACATGGAAACACCATAGTTTTCTCAGTTTTGAATCTATGTCAGTATCATGGCTCCAAATGGAAAAGTGATGTGATGCGAGCAAGAAAATAAATGTGACTGTGAGACTCTGATGAAAAGCATACCAGATGATCAATATCCAACTGAGTATCAGTGGAATATCGGTATTAGTGGAAATCGTCAGACCTCAAAAATCTGCGCAACACTGGTATGCTCCATGCAGAGAGTTTGTCATGAAAATATTATTTTTTATTGTTCAGTTCAGAGTTTAAAATCATATGAGCCTCACTTCTGTTATGTACTGTGTACCAACAATGAAACTTACGCACTGCTCTGTCTCTGTTGCAGGCCCTTTAGCTACTGGCTGAACTACATCCTTTCTATCATGTACTGCAGCGAAAACAATCACATCGGCTCTTACCTGGAGGAAACTCGGAGCTGCTCCTGCCCCTATGAGCATCCTCCCTGCCAGGGCTTGATCCCCTGCACAGTTGGGGAGGGCACCTCCTGTGCATCGTGCTCCTATGAGAATCGCTCCCGCTGCGCCACCTGCAACCAGGGTTACATGCTGAGCCAGGGTGTGTGCCGCAACGAAGTGCCAGATTCCACTGACCATTACATAGGCTTTGAGACTGACCTTCAGGACATGGAGTTGCGCTATCTTCTCCAGAAACGTGACAACCGCATCAGCATCCACGGGATCTTCGTGAGCAATGATGTCAGGCTGAATAATTGGTTTGACCCGTCGTGGAGGAAGAGAATGCTGCTGACACTGAAAAGTAACAAATACAAGTCAAACCATGTCCACATGCTCCTGGGGATGTCTCTACAGATCTGCCTTACCAAGAACAGCACTCTGGACCCCATGCTGTCTGTTTATATCAATCCATTTGGCGGGAGTCACTCAGAGAGCTGGATCATGCCCATTGACCAGAACAACTATCCAGACTGGGAGAGGACTAAATTAGACCTTCCCTATGACTGTTATAATTGGACTTTGACTTTAGGCAACAAGTGGAAAACATTTTTTGAGACAGTCCACTTTTATCTGCGGAGCCGGATCAGGGGCCCCTCAAGCAATGGGAATGGAACTGTTTATTATGAACCCTTGGAGTACCTGGAACCGGGGCGAAATCTAGGCTACATGAAGATCAACAGCATCCAGGTGTATGGCTATAGTATGCACTTTGACCCGGAAGCGATCCAGGACTTGATTTTACAGCTGGACTACCCATATACTCAGGGATCGCAGGACTCAGCCCTGCTGCAGCTGCTGGAGATCCGGGATCGGGTCAACAGGCTTTCCCCACCAGGAGCTCAGCCACTGGACCTCTTCTCCTGTCTGCTCCGGCACCGGCTCAAACTGTCCACTACAGACGTTGCCAGGATACAGGCAGCGCTCCAGACTTTCAGTGCCAAGCAGCCAAACTCGATGGAATACGAAACAACCAAATTATGTAGCTAAGAAGTGGGCAGGTGGCCAGGTGCACAGATGGAAGAGCAGTCATCACACAAGTCTGATGGTAGTTAAGAGCAATTCTAGAGCAGAGGAAGGGACATTTGGGGGACTTGTTATTTGTTGTCATGGATCTCAAGAGTGTATTTGAGATTCTTATGTCAGCTTTTGGTATAAATTTGTATTACGTCTTAGAAATAAGGAGGATTTCACCATACTTGCCTCATTGTTTTTTTTTCCTTTCTCTCCTGATGAAAACAATAACTTTAACAGTTATTAATACGAATTTAAAAGTCTGCCATTACTGATATTTTGCCAATGTGCTGACGTTTGTAGATTGCACAAATCTGAATCGCTCATATCCGTAAACAAAAGCTTTTGCTGATAAAATATTACCCAAGCAATGTAGTCATCTCACACATTTCATTTCAGCACCAGCATGTTCCTCGCTGCATTTACTTTCCAGTGCAAAAATCAACATAAGTAATTGTTTTAATATTACAGTTCTCCCTCTTTGCCTGGAATATGACAGGCACCTCATTCTTTTTAGCTTTCATATCATGATAAAAATCACTCATTTTTTAAGCTCTACTACACATTTTTGTAAGAAAAGAATCATTGACATAAACAAAGTGAATAAATAGATGCTGTATTACTCTGGATTTGCTGACAAAAAAAAAATGTATCATGGTCACAATATATGTTACATGTGCTTTTATTTTTATAATGCTGTTGTTTGTGAAACAAAAGTTACAAAAACACTGTCTATAAAATGTATAATACAATTTGTTAATACACTAAATAAAATACATTTTTATGTGTGGTCTATACATGGTGTAGTTGTGTACATAGATGTTTTCTTGGCTTTCTAAATGGTACTGCAATAACTAATATAGTACCATTTATAATGAGTCTATTACATTAATTAAGCCTTTATAGGGGTTATTAACATGCTTTTCTGTTATGGCATGTCAAATGTCATACTGTCAGAAGAAAGTCTGATTAATGATGATTTGACACATTTAGGTTCTTCTACAATGCTGGCTTAAAACATAAGGGGTTTAGCTTGCTGCAGCAACTATTCAACCGTGTTCCAAACTTAGAACTGCACACGTTTATTCACTGGTGACAGCAAACACTAAACTTTCAATCTTTTTCTGGCACAAATGACTGCATTTCCTAGATTGTATAATACAGAAATGATTTGTGCTGTCACTAAATATATTTTAAAAAGGTTTTTGGTTCTCTCTGTGTGGGTTTTGCATGTTCTCCCTGTGCCTGTGTGGGTTCTCTGCAGGCACTTTTACCTTCCTCACACAATCCAAAAACATGCAGGTTAGATTAACTGGTAATTTTAAAGTGGCCATGGATGTCAGGTGGATAAAGCGCTTGAAGTGTATAGAATAAAGCACTGTATGAATTTGTAGTTAAATGTGACTTGTGTTCTAAAGTGGTCTGAGTGGTCAGTGAGATGAGTGCTAAATAAATGCAAGTAAATTTCCAAATTTTTTTTCAAGAATCATTCCAAAGTGAGACACATATGTAAATAAGGTGTTCAAAAATAAAGCCACAGAATGTTACGATATGACTTTTTCATTTTATGTATGTTCACTCATTTTGTTTGCTTAAAGGGCCACCTGAATAGAACAGGGACATCATTAATCTTATTGACAGCTGCTCTTGGGACTGCAATTCATGAGCTATCAATAAAACAAACTTTTCAATTTGAAAAGTAGAAACATGATGATGCAAGTTTAATTTGTTTAAATATTGTTTATTACAAAATTCATGACGTTTATTTTATAATATTTTATAAATTATAATTTATGACTTTATTTACATTAAAAAACCCTTAACCAGTGCCTTTTTAGGTGCACTCGGACATTGATCAATCTGTCCACAACAACCTACATACCTTTAATGAAGGCATAAAAAATTGAAAAAAATTGAAATAATTATTATTTATTTCTTGGCAAGTTATAGACCTCAAAAGAACAAATTTTGTGGTTCAGAATGTTGCACTTGTAATTTATGTTATTTTTTTCAGGATTTTGGCGCCCTCACAACTTCATAAGTATAAGAGATAGCAACATGTAATTTTCCAGACTGAAAATCATCTAACATATTATCTATACTTTGCAATTAATTCTTCTGGACAAGGTTGTAAAACTTTGTGAAAAGAGTCCAATATGAGTTGATGAGTCAATGAAACTCACTTCTTTCTGATCAGTGATACTGAGGGAGTTGTTGAGGATTCCCAGAACTTTTCTATCAGTAAGTGCTGCTGTTTTGGCTGCTGTTAGCCGCCGTTAGCTGGTGTCATGAAAACTTTCTTTGAAGTGACACTAACGTCGTCAGGCTCAAACACTTAGCGAATAAAATCTCTAACAATGTGAGAATGTAATCAAACTGTTTATCAGAGGGAAAGTGTGATTTTTAGGTTAACTCGCTGGCTACTGTTAGCTTATAGCCAGCTGTTGTTGTCTAGCTGGCTCTTGTCAGCTGTCGGGAGACTGGAGGGTCAGAAGTCTGACCTACTGAAAATCAGTAACTGAAACAATATTGTGAATAAATAAACAGATTTAGAATGATATCAGATTTCTCAGGCATCTGGAACATTCTAATAGAATTCTGTTGGGCTTTAGAGGACATTAAAAGCTCTTCTTTGAATGTTGGCTGCTTTTTGTTCCATTCTCTGTCACAATGATCGCACTCTGTTTTAGTAATATTGAGGTCCGGGCTCTGGGGAGGCCAATCCATGGCTGATTGTGTTTGGGATCATTGGCATGCTGAAAAATGAAGCTGTTGCCAAATTCAAACAATTTTGACAAGATCCTCAACACCACTTGTTGAAATTCAGCCCCAAACCATGACAGAACCTCCGCTGTGTTTTACAGTAGCTGCAGACACTCACTCTTGTACCTCTCTCCTGGTCCTCTTCATACATACTGCCAACAACTTCATAACTGCACAAGTCTTGTTGCCACTGATTTTCACTGCAGTCCAGCCTTTTCTTCTTGTTTTTCTTCATAAAAATGGCTTCTCAACAGTCACTCTCCCTCTGACACCATTTGTGATGAGGCTTTGGTTAACAGTAAATGGATCAACTAAAGGTCCAGATGGGTCTCTCAGGTCTTGTCAGGTCCTTTTTTCCTATTTCTAAGGACATGACTTCTTCTGTTATACTGTTCATCATTTGTAGATAGGTTTTTTAGACCTGACACTTACTCTTTTGTCCTCCACCGGCACAATTTCCTAATATTTTTTAAAAGATATGGCAAGTTTTCAGCTAATGGCTCTTTTGGAATCACCTTTTTGGGGCAAAAACTTTTATGCCTCTCAAACGGTACTATCTTTGGTATTTTTAAAGATTAAAGTAAAGAAATGAGAACAAATTATGTGTTTTGTGACAGGCTTCTAGCAAAGAAGAGCCTAAACATACAATTTAAAATTGGTTCACTGGTAAATTTTCTGTTAAATGTAGACACAACACTAATTAAGCGCTTGAGTTAGGTGTCTTTGTTTATGCTTAAATGAGCCATAGGTCAGTGTCTTTACAAACAAAAATAAATCCTCTTAAAATTGTCAGATACAAGGACTGGACTGAAAAATGAGTGAAAAAGCAGCCAGTGTCCAGCATTCTTTTATCTGTGTGCATGAGTAACTCCTTACTGTTTGGTTTATTTTAGAAATGCTGCAGCAGTCAGTAGTGATAAGAAGTGAATTTCTGGGCTTAAGATCTCTTCTGAGCTTTAGATTTGTTCTCATGTATTGATGTTCGATGCAGTGGGGAAGACACAGCATCAAAGCCCGTTATCTCAGGTGTGTCTCCCAGTGGTTTGTAGTCTGCTGTAATTTGCAGAGGTTTATGTCTTACTCCAAGCCATGAAATAAAAGCCTCACACTCCAGGTCCTTTAGGTGCTTTGTACTAAGTGTAGTTTGCAGTTCTGACCCCACTACACACACACACACACACAAACACACACACACACACACACACACACACACACACACACACACACACACACACAC
>JAVDPK010000593.1:144923-164024 GCA_034780415.1 Cichlasoma orientale
ACACACACACACACACACACACACACACACACACACACACACACACACACACACACACACACACGAACGCACACAGCAATTGTCTTGCTTCTCTCATTTTTAACTACTTCATATGATGAAAGCCTGAATCGTCCCTATCACACGTCTAGATGGGAGTGATGCTTTTAGGTGTCAGAAAATTGTAAGCTGCTTCTGTCTTCTAGAACAGCAAAAGGATGGTGTAAGTAAAAAAAAAAAAAAATTACAACTAAATATGAAAGAATCTTCAGACACAATTTTTTAAAGTGTATAAAATCTCACATCACTTAAAAACACTTTTTAAGCTTAATGCAGCTAAAAAAATTAAAAATAATACAATAATATTAGCTCTATGTGTGCTAAATTACTCAATATATGAACTTTAGCATTGGTTTACTTATGCGATGGACTGCACAGGTATAAAGAATAGATCAAGTTGGAAGTTTTGCAAAAACACTGTGTTATAACACTAACACAATAACAGCACTTCCATGAAAAGCATACATATTTGCTAGTTAAATGAAATCTCACAAGCATAAATGCTTCATGCATTTGTTTTCTCATATCTGAGCTAAACTCCTGTAACATACTAATACTGCAATTATATGGCAGCAGCAGGGAATTTATCTCTTCCAACATTTAATAGAACATAGTGTAAGCCCCAACATGCACCAGACTGTCTGGTATTTTGTATTTGTCATTATTTTTCAGCGTAGTTATTTGGCTTGAAATTATCCATGCATTACAACAATCAACGTAACCCCTGTGTGTAATGTTCCCTTACTCCATGTAAGCCACTTCTATTTAGTTTAACATAAAAATTATATATTTTCAACAAACAGGAGGTGTAAGTGACAACAGGGAAGCGGGCATCAATCTAATTTTATCATGCTTCACATAATCATTTTAACGCTTCTATCAAGACAATGAAATACAAAGTCAAAACCAGTGGAAATTATGCCTTTAGCATTTATTATAAACGCCATGTGATGAGCAAATGAGAACTGGTTCTCAAACATTTTACCTCTTAAAATAAAGGTTTAAAAAAAAAGAAAAGAGAAAATATGCATTTTAGGTTAACCGGTGATTTTAAACTAGCCATTTAGGTGATAATGTGCGTGAAGTGTACAGAATAAAGCACTGTATGAATGTATGGTTAAAAGCGGTTTGTGTTCTAAAATGCTTTGTATGGTCTTTAAGACTAGAAAAGCGTTTTATAAATGCAAATATATTTCCAATGTAATTTTTCTCAAGAATCATTCCAAAAAGATAAATATGTAAATAAAGTGTTCAAAAAAAATAAAGCCCGAGAACATTAAAAAATGACTCACTTATGTATGCGGACTCATTTTCTTTGCTTCAAAGGCCACTTGAATAAAACAGCGACATCATTAATGTTATTGGCAGCTGCAGATTAGCACTGCAATTTATGAGCTATCTATGAAGCTGAGTTTTTTATTTGATAATAGAAGCATATTGATGTATGCTTAATTTGTTGGTTAAATGTTTAAATATAATTTACACTAACTATGAGGCTCACCTCATAAGTTATTGACTATATCCAAATCTGTGATGACAAAACCTTCGACTAGTGCCCTTTTTAGCTGCACTCTCACTTTGATCACACAGAATTCACAACAGCCTCGTATACTTTTGCAGCACTTTCTTTATTGGCAAATTAACATAATTTAAGAAGCTATAGTGATAGCTATAGTGATACCCTCAGTATACTTGAAGAGCTGATTGGCAATTTTAGAAACAAGTCCGTTTCATCCCATGAGAAAAATCAGTTGGTACCCATAGCAGTCACCCCATATTCCTAAAACACCCCCACGGGATACCCCAAGGGATGCAGTCAAATGCTGTCTCCAAGTCGACAAAACATAGATACGTAGATTGGTAGAGCATGAACCATCACACAAACTTGAGAGGTTAAAAAGCTGATCCAGTGTTCCACAATCAGGATGGAACCTGCATTGCTCTTCCTGGATCTGAGGTCCATCTCTCCTCTCCAGCACCCCGACATAGACCTTCCCGGGGAAATTGAAGAGTGTGATTGCTCTGCAACTGGAACACACCCTCCGATCCCCCTTCTTGAAAAGGGGGACCGCCACCTCGGTCTGCCAAGCCAATGGCACTGTCTCCAACTTCCATGTGATGCTGCAGAGGGGTGTTAACCAAAACAGCCCTACAAAATCCAGAGCCCTAAGGAATTCAGGGTGAGACTCATCCCCCCCTTGGTGCCCTGCCACAGGAGAGCTTTTTGGCTACTTAAGTGACCTCAGCCACAAAGATGGATGCGTCATACCCTTCGTCCCCAGACTCTTCTTCAACTACAGAAGGTGTCAGTGAGACTGAGGAGATCCTCAAAGTATTCTATCCTCAACTGAGGTCAGCAGCAATTCGTCCCCACTGTATACAGTGTGAAGAGGAAGGTGCTTCCCCTTCCTGAGTCTCCTGACACTTGGCCAGAATTGCCTTTCACATCCAAGTTTTTGCTTAAGCTGCTGCTAGAGCCACATCCCGCTTGGTCTGTCAGTACCAGTCAGCTGAGACCCACAAGCCAGCCAAGCTCGATAGGACTCCTTTTCTGTGATAGGGCTCCTTTCACATCTGGAACATGGTCCACTGGGCTCAATGGCCCTCATTTAGGCAAGGCAAGTTTATTTATATTGCACCATTTAAACACTAAAGTCATTCAACATGCTTTACAAGATAAAGCACCTATATGCTTACAAACGTGCAAAAAAAATGAACCATCAGATTTATGATACATAATCACCAGCCAATTGTTTTTCTTAATGCCATGCATATGTTAGTAAATCACTCTTACTAAATCAGCAAGCTGCAATCTGCATACTATCTGCATACAGCCACACCCCCATTTTTCTATATACTTAAATAAGTTTACCTGGGATGTAAAGTGGAGAGAGTGGTGACGATGTTGTAAGAGAGAAGCCTGCACCACTAAAGCAACAAAGAAGGAGAAAGTGTCCGAGGAGGAAGCTAGAAAAGGCACGGCTTTCCAAAGTGTTTCCACTGAAATGACAACAGTTTTTTTTTTAAATAAATTACTTATAAATAACCTAAAAATTTATGCGAAAATAGCAGGGGCGCTGAATGCCATTTGCAAAGAGAGACTCACTGTGGCTCAAGTAAAAAAAAAAAAGTTTTTAATTAAAGTTGATATTAAGAAAATAAAAAAGAGATTGTCCAGCAGCCGTAAGATAGTGCCAAGAAATTAGAATGTAAGTGATGACATCCAGAAATGGCAGAAGATGTTTTTAATAAAAGTTTTATTTGTTTTTGTTTTTTTAAAGTACAAAACAAATCAGATACAAAAATAAGTGACTAATTTGTATGTGAAGGGTTACAATGTGTCCCCACCCTCCCTCAGAATTCTGTTGAAGCTCCATCAGATGCTCACAGCTCACCCTCTCTATATGTTTGGGTAAGCCAGGTCTGTTAAGCATCCTTCTGAGCTGAGGGCAGGTCAACTGATTTTGAGTGTGTGCAGATTTCTCATATTAGACTAGAGTGTATTTATCATTTATCATAAAGTGTTTGCTGTGATGTGTTTTGCACCACAAAGAACTAAAAAAAAAAACTTTCAAATTACATTTTTTAATCTGTTTTGATGATAAGGACCCTCTCCAACCTGATCGTGAGATATTCAAATAGGAGCAAATGGACGGATGGATGGCGCTCGCTGATAGCAGCCCTTTGATACTTGAGACATGATGATACCCGGTTTCTGTCTGTGCTGACAAGAGTCGGACAAGAGTCTTGGTTTTGAGACAAAAATAGGAATCAGAAGCACTTAGCCAACACGCGAAGTCATCTCACGCGCTGATATCCACAGAGATTTCATTCAGAGTAAATGCTCATTAAGGAAGCATTGACGTGAAAAAAATCGTAATATTCTTCAACTATTTTTTGTAAAAAGTGTAGTACATTGCATTGTAACTTTTAACAAAAAGAAGATATCAACTAAGAAATGAACATTTTCACATATAACCTCATAGAAAAACTGATGTCCAGATTGTTTGAAATTCTCAGGTTCACTCCCCTCCAGGCTCCGAGAGCAATAAGTTGATGCTCCACCACAGCTGAACTCTGAGAGGCTAACAGAGCCGCGATGGTATTTAATAAGAGAAGCTCCAGTATTTAGGCTGCAATTTGTCAGTTTCAATGAACTCACACCTTAAGAGACCTGAAAGCTTCATTTTAAAATTCCTCAAAGAAAATAACTTTACAAGCTTCTTGAATAGAAGGTTGGATGAAATGAGCTGAGCACAAGATTCTTTTAATGACTCTTTAAAGTTTCATAAAAACCGCGTGCATGTGGGGAATGTTAAAAATGTCATGAAAAAGCACTATGCTTACATGCAGAAAATAATTACATTAGAAGGCAGCAGTTTTTTTTTTAATGAAGCCTGCTTTGCTTTTATTGCCTTGATCAACAGTTTTAAAAAAATGGCTCAAGCAAAAGTTCACTTAGATTTTTTTTTTCATGTAAACTAACAAAAGTTACGTTCATGCTTGTTTGTGAAAAGCGTGTTAAATGTGTTTAAATGTGTAACAGTCTTCCACTTATTTTTCTTCGCGAGACCATTAGTCGTGCATCTTTCAAGACACAAACAAAATGCTTGAGCAGTTATGAAAACTTTACAGCACCTCTAAGGAAATGGTAAGTAGACTGGTATTTATATAACAGCACTCAAAGCCTCATTCACCCAATCACACACACATTCACACAAGCACTTTTTTTTTTTTATACCTAAGCACCTTGTCAAATATTTGCGCACTCACACAGCAACCCGGAGTTCAGTACATTGCCCAAGGATACTTTAATATGCAGACTGGAATAGCCTGGGATTGAGCCCACCGTTACCTCCTCCACCGCCGCCCAAGTAAGGTCATTATATCCAATTTGATAACACTATGTTCAGTGACATTAGTTTGAGAGAATTAACTATCAAGCTTTTTTTTTACTGGCTGGCCAGTAAGGCTGGGGATAGTTTGTGGTTGGTTATGTCCATAAAACAAGCACACTGCAAGACAAAGCCCCCCTCAAAAAAATAAAAATAAATAAATAAATAAACAAAAAGAGGATTTCTGCTGGTGCACTGCAAACGCAGTGGGCTGATGCTCCTTAGCACTGGAGATTTGGTTTTAATGTGAGAACGGCAACCCTTTTAATTTAGTTACATATCCTCTCATAGTACGCTTACCATTGCTGTTAACCATGTTTATTAATGTAAAAATAGCTGCTCATTTACTGTACATCCACTAATTAGATTACTCACTGCTGTATGTTAGGTGTGATTTGGTGTTCTTTTGCTGGCGTACCCTGCATTACATTCTCCTCATGCCAGCGGAAGTAGAAAATGAAGTCCCTTGTGTCTTTATGTTTTTACACCCACTGTGTCTGCACAGAAGTAGGAAGAGATGCACCTACGTAATGCCTCTCCTCCATCTGGACCGCACAGTTTGTGTTATCGCAGGTGGATTTTGTAGTTGTCTGGCTTAACAACTTTTCTGGCAAAAACCTTGAACACCAATATTTATAGTCTGCTTAACGGCATTACATACTACATCCCTTTAATGCACAGGTTTGGGGTTCACAAAGAAAAAATATCTATTTTATTCATGATTTGTATTGCGCCATATGCTTTTGGATTATGCTAAATGACAGGAATAAGAATGAAGTCTAATCTAAGCTTTTCTGGCCTTAGTGTAGCCTAGTAGCTACATCCTATTACTGACATTATTAGTCATTATTATTCCTTTAAGTCATTTAAATTCTAATAATCTTTTGTTTCCAAAAACTGTGGTCCACGGCGTTGTTTGTTGCATATTAAATACTCAAGGGTTTCAGTTGGGTTCTTTGCCTGATACCCTTACAGCTTTCAAATAGCAGCATTTCTCTTCTCAAGAGGCAGGTGTTCTGTGATTTCGAGACTCCGAATGTTCTCATCAGCTTGTTCTGCTTTGCTTGTTGTTCACTGTCATGTAGTTTCTCCTCGGCATACTTCTGGCTGCAGAACAATCTGCATTGCTCTTTGAAAATGTACTTCATAGTTCACCACACAAGCTGCAATCAGAAACAATTCCCAAAGTGACCCTGAGAGTCACAGACCTTTCTCTAGCAGAAAGAAAACACTGCTGCAAACTCATAATGCCTTAATAGTGGCACTAAAGCATAATGTTAAAGGATGAAAAGGAAAGAGCACCATCTGCACCGACTGTGGCGGGTGAAGGTGACAATATTATCATTATCTTGATGCCAGATCCTTAGAGGAAACATTCCCTCAGAAAGTTGAGTGGGTGGTGAGACATGATGTCCTAGCTTGGCAGAGGCAGCCTGTGACTTTTTTAAAGATGCAAATGGAAAAAAAAAAAGGAGAGTAATTCAGTTCATATAATAAACGTCAAAAACATGAAGGAGTTTTGAAGGTTATTGACATGCAGGTGGCCTACCTACAGCGCACTTGAGCTGAATATTTTGAGAACAAATGTTTAGGGGTATAAGTTATTTTTATGCACATTCCGCTTCCTTGCCAGAGGGAGTAAGTGAATCTAATTTAGCGGCAATAAAACTAAATTAATGGACTACAAGCATCGAAGCACATAAAGAACTAATTCCATCTGAAAGTAACATTAACACAGAGAATATGTAATTGTGAAAGAGGTCTATAAAAATAGTGATTTGGTCGGCCAAATGCAAATGTGTTCCTCAATCAGCTCTGCCAAGTTCTGTCCAGCCATGACATGCAAATTGGATCGGAGGCAAACTTTTTCCCCAAAATCATCAGATTTGAGGGTAGCCTGGAGGAGAATAGAATATTTTGGATAATGGGGTAGAAAGATTAAATTTTCAGCTTTGAGAAACTGTAGTTGTATTTGTTCTGCCTCATAGCCGTTGCATCAGTGTGAAAGTTTTTGCTTGTATGAACCCACAGAGCAATGTCAATCACCTCTTCTATGGATTTTTTGTGTGTGTGTGTGTGTTTGGTATCACACGCTCTCATATCAGCAAAATAGTAGTAAATAAATCCAGTAAAAAATTAGCATAGGATAAAGATAAAAAACACTACCTAAAGAGATGTAACAGTCATTATTTTTGGTTTACTCTCGTTAGCATTGTTTCAGGTGCAGGCTACTGTCTTCTGATTTAAAAAAAAATCCATCCCATGCAACCCGAATGAATCAAAATAAATGCTGCTCAGTGTTTATTCCACGTGTACACTTCCAACATGTTATATAACTTTAAAAGCTCACATGTTGCACTGATTTTTCTCTGTTGTCCAAAAGAACATTAATACTGCAACTGCATTGTTGAAGAAAATATGCTCTCCAAGTTTTCATTGCGATTCAGCAGTTGGGCTTGTTAACGTAAATACTAATGCACTGCACATCACTTTTAGTGTTTGAGTGTCAACACAAGGCCCGATAGCAAAGTTGAAACTCAGCCCAAAGAGCACTTCACAGAGAAAATGTTGTAGCCAAAGCAATCCTACCATAGAAACAGGTATAGATAGAAATGGAGTCGACAATGCTACAAGCCTGACTGCTCATCTCTACTTTTTGTTATCTGGCAATCAAGCTCAGGATGCTTGGTTCAGGTCAGAATAAAGTTTTAACATCACTCTGGGTTTTCTAGTAAAAAAGCTCTGTACTGTAGAACTGTAATGTCTTACATTACTGCATTACAAAAAAAAATATCTAATATGATTACAGTAACACATTACATTGGAATGAACCCCACCCACCAGTGTCTAGCTCCATCAACTTTTGCATGTCAGCTAGAGAATATCTACAAAGCACGCAACACTGAGCAGCCTGTGTGCAATTAAATCTTTTTCCTATCACTGCGAATGCAGTAATTTTGATGACTCAGGTTGAATTTTAAGAAATACACAAGCCAATCAAATCAAGCTGGTGTGTGGCAACCAGCTAACTCCACCCAGAAGTCGCTGTACTAGCTTGCTAAGTCTAATGATGGTATTACTGTTACATTTCTGTATATCTACCGCCTATTTCCCCCCCATTTAATTACTTGTTGGGAAAGATATTGGTTTAATCAATCAAGCATCACATGGAGTGAGCAAGAGGTGATTGAGTTGGACTCCAGACACAGAAAGCCTTCTAGATGCATGCTAGATGCTAGGGAACGCTGCGGGTTTGAATGTTTGAAGAATCATTTAGTCAGAATGAGTTAATTCTGTGGCTGGTGTATTGAAAGAGATTTTTGGTGGAATGAAAGAAAATATAACTGAATTTAAAACTCATGCATCCAGTATTGATATATTTCTGAGCTGTCCTAAGTGAACCAAAATGATTTTTTTTTCTAATGCTTTTGCTTCTGTTATTTAGTTATTCAGAACCATAATTTCTAGGACACAGTATTTATTCAAATTGGGGCAAAAACTTTAAAAAATAAAAAAAAATTTGTCCTTGATCATAAATCGCTGTAGCTTTCTCCTCTTCAGCCTGCTTGTTCAGTGTCATGATTGTGTGGGTGAAAGTGTGGTTCTCCATAGACTCCATGTCAGCTGAAACACACCCACTACTGAGGGATTAAATCAGATCTCGGAAGAATTTGATGATATCCCACCTGAAATGTATTCGGATATTAAATTGCCATTTCACTCTGTCTTTAAATATGCAACTGTAGAAAAACAATGCAGACCTTTGTGTTATTATAGCAGCTTTGGATTAAAGAAAGCTGAAAACACACATGTCTAGCGCAACATTTATCAAACTTTAATAAGAGGTTTAGAACCTCTGATGTGAAAACTGAGCTATTTCTGCTCTGGGCTTTCAAAGCTCTGTCAGTGCCAGCAAAATGCTCCACACAGCCCTTATAGTTCTTATTAGGACTCAAAGCCTATTTCTCTGATCTCCTTTCATTCTTTAAAGGAGAGGGAAAAGGAAATGTGAAGCTTAAAAGAGATGCTACAGTCACGAAAATATGCTAACCTCATTTCTTTAGAAAATAAAACATGTCTCTTTTTGTTCCTGCTCTCTTATCCACAACTCTTTGAATATCACAGCTTGCCCTCTTGCCCAACCTACTAATGCATGTCAGGAAAAAAATTATTTTGTGTCCATTTCTATTCAAATTGCTTATGATAGCAGGAGCACCATGGTTTCCTCTGGGGCTGAGAAATGTTCATTTGAAAAATCGCCCGGACGTGCATGGAGGTTGCCAACCTCAATTTTTGATGCAGTAGCTCATTTTGTGTGTCTTCCTCAGGAGTCACAGCCCAGCCCCACCGGAGGCCTAGCCACACTACCCAGCCAATTATCAGGGCCTTTTCCTGCACCTGCCCACTGCAAGCTTGGGTGTGGATCTGCAGCTCCACTCCAGGCCGAGAAGCAATCAAAGCTGATGCCCCGCTACCGCTTAACTCTGAGAAGCTCAAAATGCTCAAAGAAAAACACGATTTCAATTACTCCACTGTCTCGGATGAAAGATTAGAAGGAAATGACAATGAGCTGGAAGTTAGATTTTGTTACACTGCAAAAATTCAACTCAATTAAGACAATTATCCAAAATAAAAAGCAAGAACTAATAAATAATTAAATTGAGAAATTTTATTGTTTTGAGAACCATGCTCATTTTAAATTTAATAACACCTACATGGCATGGTTTTTTTTTTTTTTTGTTTCGTTTCTCTTTGTTTCTTCACTTATTCTTTTAACAGCTCGCTGGAAGTGGTTGGGAACTGAGGAGAGCGAGCAGTGTCGTTTTGAAGTTGAAATGCATGCTTGCTTCTTTGATTTCTCAGACCACAGGACCGTTTTCCACTTTGCCTCAGACCATCTTAAATGAGCTCAGTCCCTAAGAAGTCAGCACAGTTTTCTGCATCAACCTAACCAAGTAGTTTTGGTGCCTAAACCTAACTAATCACACAGTGAAAGCGAAAGTAAAAAGGGTGTGAAAACAAAACTAATAAGCATGCAGGGAAAAAAAAAATGAAACGATCAAACCCACGAACCAGTCAGCCCCTTAGCTGAGAAACTGACTTAAGAGAGAGCCACTCCTCCAGCTTTCTAATGAGGAATCTATTTCTTGAAAACCCACTGTTAGCTCTCGGCTTTTAGTATTGCTGCCACTGATGTGGCTAGGCAACAACACGAAAGGAAGCCTTATGCATTCTGTTGTGATGCCTGCCACTTCTGAGGTTTTATGCCTTGTATCTTGTACACATGCATTCCTTCAAATTCTCTGAATCTGAAATTGTTTGGTGTAATATCACATTAACAGTAGTTAAAATGCTCCAGATGACTGAAAGCCTACTCAGATATATTCCTTTGCACTTTTGAAGGAACACCCTTCAATAGATTTGAGAGTATGAAAAGGCATGAAGGAAGCTAAGGGACTATAGGAACCGCCTCTGCTTTGACCAAAGGTACAGACAGTCTTGACTGGTTCCCAAGACTTTGCACCTTGGGTCCACAGTAAAGGGACATAGAGCTGAACAGATTGTATGTAAAGCACAAAACCAGCTCCCGAGTGGATGAATAAGACAGACCTATTTCACTATAGATGCACTCCAGGACTGAACTTATCAGATAGGAACCTCACCAAACCAGAAAGGGATGTTCAACTAAAGGGTTCAGTTTTGCCACATCTTCACAACAGCTGCCCATTGTGGACCTCTGTGGACAGCCACAGGAAGAGTGATAGGGATTAATAAACAACTGCAGTCTGAAGTAGAACAAATCAGTACGAAGCTATCAGCGGCCCCGCCCAGTGAAAAAATACCCCCTTCCGATCTCACCATTCATGAAAAGAAGGCTATCACATCCCTGATTAATGACCAAAGCATCACCATACTTTGTGGACATCAAGTGATTATGACTCCAAAATTACCACACTCAGTAACACTTATGAAGTCTTGAGGCAAGACTCCAGAACCAGTTACAAAAGAAAGTCATTAATTGCCTACAACAACTTGAAAGGGAAAAACCATCGACTGCCCTACACACTACCACCTATACCCCGGGGATGCTACACCATACATATATATGGACTTCTGAAGATCCACAAAGGAGTCCCACTCAGATCCACTGTTAGCAAAATAAACTAAGCTAAATAGAACACTGCTGAACACCTTGCCATTATCTTTGTTCTGCTTGTGAGAAACACTCCTCATTACATCGAAAACTCCTCTGACATCACCAACAAAGTCTGTAAACTTATGGCTAAAACTTGTATACCTACAACCGAGGCAATGGAGGCAGCAGAACCAGCTTCATCCCTGATCAGATCTGCGGGCTCTGCCTTCCCACCACGTATTTCAAATGCAAATACAGACAAAAGCATAGATGTGTCATGGGTTCACCAGTGCCCCCCCTCCCCCTCCCCCCACTGTTGTCAAGCTTTACATGGGAAGTAAAGCTCTAGGCTCTTTTAGAGCTCAGGTACATAGATGGGTGGACAGAAGTCTCAACACTGAAATTTTGCCAGAAATCCACACACAGGCCTGCACCTACTCTTTGACTCCCACCGCCCACTGGAACACAAGCATGTCATAGCATAGCATACAGGAGAGCCCCCTCGACAGGACAAGAGTCCTCTGTACTCCTGCAGGTAAAGGAGAAAGGACACGCTTTCAAGGATGCTGAGAAGAGCGATGGTTCGAGAGAGGAGTAGAGGAGGCCATCTGCGTCCACTGTGGACAACCATCATTGAACAGAGGTGGTGGGTTATAACACTAGCTGTTACCTACAATGAACCCTTGAGATCCCTTTCCAGGTGTTTCAACTCCCACTCACACCTTACCTCAAGTGACCTCGATAGCTCATGTGATAGTGAGGTGGGGCAACAACTTACAGAGATTTCACAGTTTGGCCCCAGTGTTGGTAATGAACCACACGTTTGAACCACACCTTGGCTCATGTGGCTACTCACATGATTAATAGTGGGTCAACCCTCAGGACCACCTGTAAGGGGACAGCCACCACTAGAGGTTAAATACCTGGAACTCTCTGTTGGTTAGATGAGATGCAAAACACCTTTATAAAGCACGATTTCCATTTGCATTCTTTTCAAGCACTCAAGAGTACCATGAGCTGATGACTGAGAACCTACATAGACATACAGTGCTTAACCACCACCCAGTGTGAGGCGTATGCCACAGCCGCCCTAAATTAACAGTATTGGTAATTAGCAAAATCATTTTTTTATGTTTCTGTGATGGTTAATCCACCAGTATGCACAAGCTCTTTAATCAAAAATACTTTTAATGCTAAAATATAATTGTTGTTATTCGTCGTGAATTTTCAAATTTACTTTTTTACAAAAAAGCAGAACGTAAGAGCAAAGTAATCTTTTTTGATTAAGATGCCTAGCAGAAAATTTTATTTTAGTGGTTGAATTTTATGTTTGAATAATTTCTGACTTCTCAGAGAAGCCCAGTATGCAGGCTCAAATTTGGGTTTTTTTTTTTTCAACAATTTAACAAGATCTCTCGCTCTCGCTCTCTCTTTCTTTTTCTTTTTTTTTTTTAGTTTAAAACAAGTTTTTGAAAGATTTGTAAAATATTTGTGTTTTCTTGTTTTAATGACAGGTGGTCTAATAAATTAGTTAAACGCTGACTGGTGAACTTAAACACATTAAGAGAAAAAAGCCTATATTCCAACAATGCATCATAATCTACGTGAAACTATGACTATCGCCCAATTTTTGGACAGGCAGTTTCCATCTGCACAAAACCAAATATACAGAAATACCCAGAGAAAAGGCATCAAAGACATGTCAGCAATTCTGAGGAAAAAAAAAACACTTCAGGGATGTGTTACTTCTGCTAATCACAATAATCCAGCTCAGTGATCAAAACAAGTTAACTGATCAACATTGTCCTGGATGTAAATTAATGTTAATCTTATTTGCTCCAGCCACATGAGGCACAGGAGACTGAGTACCGAGGAGATAAGAGAACAAGTTGTCAGTGTGAGGAACAGCTGCGAGATAAACTGATTGGAGTCTAGATAGTGTGTCAAAATGGTCTGCATAAGTAGCTCATGTCATTTACAATCAGTTCAACTTCATGAACAGAGACCCAAAAGTTGCCCCCCCCCCCACCCCCACCCCACCCCCCCCCCCACAAAAGCCACGGGGCCTTGAACATGGCATCCACTCCTGACAGTCACATTAGAGACCAGAGGTCTTGCTAGCTAAAGCATAATAATATAATTACCATTATCTTTGGCAAGCAAATTAAAATTTTGCTCATTTCAGATTTAACTTCCATAAATCCCACTGACTTTGTATTTTAATAATATCTGTTATCCTGTAAATATCTGTAATCCTGACTTCACAAAAACAGATTCTGGCAGTCATTTCCGGTACAATAATGATGATCAGACACTGAGTCTAATGAATATGGATAAAACACACACACACACACACCCTTAAAAAAAAATGGCTATTTTTTTTATAATTGTCAACAAATCCCATGAAAAGACAATGAACAATAATGAATTTATCTTTTAGCTGTGTCCAAAGTCTAATTTAGCTTATGTCTCTGCTCCACTGTTATCTAAAAATCATTAAGAAAACATCACGGCGGCACATTGCTGCAAACATTGACACATTTCTTCTTTACAAATAAAATGCGGGCTGTGGTGTTTTGAAAAACGCTCCACAAATTAATACTGTCTCAGAGAGTAGTTCTTATGAGACGAGGATCACGTATGGGGACACAAAACAAGACATTTTACTGTTAGGCAGTTATAAATAAACCTGCCATGTTGCACTTTTGGTATTTATCCACTGCCCACAGAGGATCAGAGAGAAGATAAAATACACCCTATTTCCCACCGTCATCTCCTATAGCAGTGCCCCAGCAGCCCCTGCAGCAAATACCTTTCTCCACATTCATATCCTGTGCTTACTAATGTATTACGTTATCAATATGGGGAGTCAGAATTGTAGTCATACCAAGAATCATAGTTAATGTTAAACTTTAGTTTCCAACTGGATATTGAGTTATTACCTTCAATTATAAATTAACTATTTTATTTCTCTTTTTTAATTGCTAGTTTCATCACTTTTGATGGTGTTTCACACATTGGATGAAATCCACACATTTTAAATATGTGTAAATATCCCATCTTAGATTGCGTACTTACATCTTTACATAGTGCATACAAGCATGCATTCTTACAGTCTTGTGTACTTTATTATTGGGGAAACAAAGAAATTCCTTTTATGTGTATTCTCAAGCACTCACTCCTTATAATGATAAACAAGATCGAGAAGTACGGAGTAGGATTCAGACTAGTTTTGTTTGACAAGTATCGATTAGCACAGGGATAATACCTCAATGAAGCAAAATGTAAGGCTTTAACTGTGTCTAACTCATTCATTATACTGCACAATAACTATTCTGCCTGTGTATTTTCAAAGCTCTTTCAGTATGTATATAATCTGGTTCAGAATTCTTCTCTTTTTCCTTCATTTTATCAAATAAATAAATAAAAATTTGTAGGAGATATATTGGCTCAAAGTCCAACATGAACAGCTCAGTTTCACTTATGATGGCAGAACAATGCAGACACACCAGTTCAATTCAAAAGACTTTGCCCACTATAGCTGTGATTCAAGGCAATATTACAGGTTACGCTTAAATCGCCATTTAAGCCAGTGAAAACCAGAAGACAAGCTTACGTGTTACTTGATATAATGTAACGATTAAATGAAAATGATTAAACAACTTGTAATTCCAGCAGTCTGTAGAACAGTGGGTAATTCTGAGAGGGGAACAAAGTGGGTTGCCTTGGAAAATTGTTCCAAAATGGTGAGTATGACTAAACTCCCACTGAAGATGGGTAGGTCAGAAGCAGTCCAAAGCTATGTGTGACCATGGCTGGCTGGGAATGGGTAGGGTTCTTAACAGGACAGTGGAAGCATAGAGTGAGGCTTTGTTTTGGGCACAGACTGAACGTGCTAATACATAAGAATGAAGGTGATAGTATGCTGAATGCGCAGATGACAGCTGAATTTGGGGTTTCCCCCAGTGCATTATCTGAGAGCAAACTGAAAGTGGAAGAAAAACACCGTTGGCGGGCCCATTTCTTGGGTCTGACTCATCAAGCTGGGCATGATGAACTGCAGATTCAGTTTCCCAAGTAAGGCTGCCAACAATGCAGGTACATGTAGGTGGAAGTATGTGTCCGGGTTGCTGGTGGCATCTGTGGAAGCGAGTTGTTGGGAAAGAGAAGGTTTTGCATTTTCGTATTTCTGGCCGGTAAGTCATTGTGAGCCTGAAACTTCAGAAGATTAAGACCCATCGAGCTTTACGTGAGTTGAACTGCTTCGCTGACTGAAGCACTTGGCGAGGATTTTGTGGTTTGTCCAAACTATGAATGGATGCTTCACTCTCTCTAGCCAGTGCCTTCATTCTTCCAAGGCCATCTTTACTGCTAGAACTTCTCTGTCTCCAACAGTTGTGTTACGTGCGGGAAAGTTGGTGAGAAAAAGGCACAAGGACGCTTTAGTGGGATAAGAAAAAGAGATTGTGGGTCAGCACCTGGAGGACAGGGAGGACTGGGCATTTTATTTGCTATTTAAAAGACACTGACATGAGACATAATTAATTATTTTGTGAGGGAGCGTTTTATAAAATAGTAAAATGTAAAACAGAAAAGAGCCAAATAATGTCAAATTATTGTGGTTATCTGATTAAACAGCTGGGCTCCAGCCCCTCTGTGACCCTGAAAAGGATAAGAGGATGGATGGATGGATGGATGGATGGATGGATGGATGGATGGATGGATGGATGGATGGATGGATGGAATAAAACAGTTTTGCATTTACTGAAAAAATAAGGTGGATGAGCTCAATTTTAATGAGAACATCTTACATGTGTTTTATTGCTTCATTAATAGGCTATTTTAATGTCTCATGTTTATTTTGTCAATATGCCAAGCATATAATTTGCAAAAACGTAGAGAATTTTGAAATTGAGCTGAAGAGTACCACATAGGTGTTTACATTCAGGCTTTGATGTGACAATCGAGTGTAACAGGGTACAACATGCTGTAAGAGAAAGATGAAATATAATATATACTGTAGCCGAATGGAGCCTCTAAACCTGTTTATAAATGCAGGGCAGGTCTTTCACTTTAATAGGAGAAGATCCAGTGAAGAAGGTTCAGCTGTTCCAGCAGATGGCAAGCCTCCCAGCTTGATTTCCAGGAACCTGGATGTACATGTTGCCCCAGGGTAGGATTGTGCCAGTTACCTGGATTGGTACCAGCTCAGTCCTCAAACTCACATATTTAAAGACTGCTCTGACTTAAACTCTGACAAACCTCTATGTGATCTAAACCCAGCCTGACTTACCGGCCTCCAATAACCACTACCACCAGCAATTGCAAACATTGCTGTTTCCTATTCAAACTAAGTTGCAGTTACTGGGTTCACTGGTATTATATTTATGGTTGCTGCGCCGACACTGAGCTCTCTCATGCATTGATAATACCTGACTGGAGCTCATTCATTTCCTGCTGAATCACAGATAATTTGCACTTCATTTCCTGTAAACAACACAATTCATCAACATCAAAGTTTCACACAAGTTTATGATTTTTTTTTTACTGAAAGCTGAAAAAATGTCAGAGCATTCATCTCTGCACATAAGTAAATGCACAAGGGAGGAGACCCTTTGTGACTGTGTACAAATAATTTTTTTGTAGGTACAAAACCAATAAGATTCAGTGGAAAGAGACAATTAGATATTGCTGGCACAATGGTCGTGAAAACCTGTGCTGAAAAGTTTTCAGCTTGAGCAAAAATTGTCATGTTCCCTCAAGTTTTGTAAATGTAGATGCTTAGACGTACCAATATGTACCAATTAGTCAGAGTACTCTCCATTTTTCTCATATATATGTGATCAGTATTGTAATGTCAGCATTGCCATTAATTCTGTAATTTCCATCTATTGGAATACATGCGATAAATGGCTTACTGCATAGCAATTTCTTTTTTAAAATCTATTCAAATTCTTTAACTGATTCTTTAAAAAGACTACTTATTCTTCTAACAACCCTGCTACACTTAGGTAGGGGAAACTTCATTTAAAGTACAATTCTTCTCAGTCAAAATTGGATTTGAAACATCTTTAAAAGGCGACAAAGTGACAAGTGAAATTTAACTCAGCGTAGTTACATTTTTTTCATATAGCAGACGGTTTGAATCAAAGCCATTTGGATTTAGTGTTTGTCAGACAATGAGCAGCATCAAATGTTATAGGTGTAGTGAGCTGCAATATACTGTGATGCTGTAAAACTGAAAACAATATTCAGTCAATACCTGCATATTAATGGTTTGGTAAGTTTTCATATTGATATAATCTCCTTCCATGATGGATGGATGTGTAATAAGAACTAGTCTGTGGAACTGATGACACTTTGGAATTCAGAGATAATTATTCATGCAGTCATTCAATACATTCACACAGACGTGTAATTGAACTGGACCCCTGGAATCTGTTGGACTCTTTAAAGCAGATTGAAACTCTTGGAGGGAAAATAAAGTGCATAAATTGTTGTAGTGAAATCTACATCGTTTTTTTTTTTTTTTATTATTATTTATTTATTGCTCAGAACAATCCTGCATCTGCGTCAGGGCGTGGGCTGGCTGGGGTAGTCTGTCTATTTCTTGTTCTTTCAGGGGAACTGGTGGGCAGGCCATGCTTCATCCCCACCTTTGGGCGGAGTCATGCTCCCTGGGCTGCCCTTGCGCGCCTGTGATTCATCTGCTCGTTTGATGGCTGTGTACTTAAGCTTGGGTGTGACTGTGGTTCTCTGTTGGTCCCAACCTTTGTTGCTCCTTGTACTTTGTTTCTACCTGCTAGTAATTCCTGCCTCTCATTCTTCCCCCAGTCCCACATTCAGCAATTCTGCCGCCCGCCTGTTCATCACTAACTACTCACCTGGAGAACTATCCTGCCTCACTCTGTGGAACTCAAAGATCTCAACCAAATCCTGTGTAAACTTCCAGCCTGCAGCTTCTCTCTCACAGCCAGCCTCTCATGGATACTCAGCTGCCTGCCCACTGTCCACTGTACCGCTCTGGTAACCTCAGACCCCAGCCAGCTCTCTGAATAACCTCTTCCAGCTTCATTCTTCAGTGTGTCCACAGTGTATATGGAGCCATAGCATATGATCGTATGATTAAAAAATTTAAAGACCCAGTGGTGTCAGTGTGCAGTAAAGTAGCCACAACACCCATACATGATACATGATTATTAAATATATATTGTACATATATTTCATTGGTCCTTTGATCTCCAGCCTATATCACCATGAACTGCAGTAGAGGTAGGTAGTTTAGGATTTTCTAAGGCCTCATTTATGTACACAGACAACATGTGTTTCCAGGTACAGAGTAAACATGGAAATATATATTTTTTCAGTATTTTCTTGAATCAAAAGGGAATATCTGGAACATGAAGAAGGACAACTTGTTGTGTAAAACAGTATGGGCTACACTAGATAGTGTCAGTAAATATTTTAAAGCAGGTTTGTCCACCAAATGAGAATGCATCATGTGCAGAGTTACAAAAGCATAGAGACTTCTCGCAGCGGGAACACCTCAGTTATGAAGTTGTTGGACCACACCCATTGCGGAAAATATGTTTATACGCCAGAAGAAAAATATGTCTAAAAGTACAACCAAACACACACACTGTGTGACGTGAGTATAAATTGGTGTAAATGTGCCCACAGACAAACAGAAAGTGGTCAAAACTTATTTGCATTTTTGCAGTATTCTCTGCTATAAGTGTTTTCACAATCATATTTTGTCATGCTGACACATAGATATACACAATGGATTCGAAATGAAAACAACACAAACATCTTAATACATAAATATTTATGAATTTCTTAACAGGCTTGAACTAAGGCCAGACTCAGATACAGGAATCAGACAGAACTCAGGATTAAAGTCTGAAATACTTGTTTTAATGCAGGTGTCATAGACAAAAAGACTATATATATATATATATATATATATATATATATATATATATAGTAAATACAAAACAGAAAAATAAACAA
>JAVDPK010000593.1:164124-178360 GCA_034780415.1 Cichlasoma orientale
GGAAGAAACCTCCAGCAGAACCAGGCTCAGGGAGGGGCAGTCATCTGCCGCGACTGGTTGGGGCTGAGGGGAGAGAGAAAGAACAAAAGACATGCTGTGGAAGAGAGACAGAGATTAATAATAATTAATGATTAAATGCAGAGTGAAGTATAAACAGAGAAAATACGGTGAATGAAAAGAAACAGTGCATTATGGGAACCCCCCAGCAGCCTAGGCCTATAGCAGCTTAACTAAGGGGTGGTTCAGGGTCACCGGATCCAGCCCTAACTATAAGCTTTATTATAGAGTTCTCATATCAGCAGAGTTCTGAGAAGCAGAATCTTCTATCTGAAGGATTATCATGTTAAAAAAAATCAGATAATAGAACTCAACTCTCAGTTAGTGATGAGGAAAGAGTTTTTGTACTCTTAGGAACGTAAAATGTAAAAGTTATAGAATTTACAGAGTCTTAGTTTAAAACTAGGCACATAACACAATTAGTTCTTAACAAATAAAGCCACAATTTCCATTACAGATTTTACATACTTTGTAATAGGCCCGAAGCGTGTTTACAGTTTCTCATATAGACCTCATTAATGACAACATTAGACATTAGAAATAATATTGTTCTGCACTGGGTTCATTCTAGGGACACGGTGCTGAACTGTATTTGTGTCCTCGATAGCTGCAGGAATATTCTCAAAAGAATTGAACATATAGAATAAATAAAAACGACCTGAAATGATAATACATAAGAAAAATATGTTACCTGAAGTACTGTAGTGGTGAAATAACTCTAAATCTATTGTATGTGTGTAGCTGAACACCTGAATTTTGATATACCGCATAAACAATATTATAATACCACAACATGCTGGAAAATGCTATTTTCTAGATTTTCTAAAAATCTTTTTTTTTTTCTCTAACCAATCCAAGAACTGCTGGTGTATTCACAGCTGAATGTTATGAACACTGTTAAAATTGTGCATTTTGTTAGACTACGCATGGGTTGTATACATTCTCATGATTATGTTTCTGGCACTGGAAGAAAATGCTGTCACCATCTCCAAACAATATGAATGCATGCTGTTTATCATCCAAGCCCGGGCCATTTCTCCAGGGTATTTTCCCATTTATGACAGGGTTTTTTTTCTCTCTCTCTCGCTCTCTCTCTCTCTGTCTTTCTCTCTCTCTCTCCTGCACTTTCTATTTCTTTAATATATGTCCTGACTTGCGGGCACTTCCTCATTATTCCTATCTTGATATCTGCCACTGTTAATGAGTGGAGGGACTCAAGTTGCAGAGTTTGAGTATTTGGATTAATGTGGGTGCTGTAGAGGGGGAAGTCTGGGAATAGTGCGTGCTCTCACAGTTCATTACTGTGGATATATGACATTTTAAGGCTGTGAGACGCCAGGCTAATGATGCTCCCCGGTAAACACTTGAGACTGCCAGCCACTGCACCTGAGAATGTTCCTCTAATAGCAAGGATGTCAACACAGTGACAGGTCCACTTCCTCTGCACTCACTGTACCAGTGGTTCTTTTCTTTCTTTCTTTTTTTTGTACAGCAAGTCTTCTTTTGTTAATTGGTAATGGACATTATTTAATAGTAAATGGAGCGGACACAAGAACAAGAACACCTGCGCAATGCAACAATTCTAATGCAATTTTTGAGAAATGTTTTTATTCAGTGTGTGAACACTTTTATAGACCCCGAGAGCTCGACTATGCAGCCTAACAGTGCCCACCAGAATACTGCCACAAAATTCTCTTTGTCTCCAATGACTTTATTGAGTCAGTTACTGTAAAGATGCCATCATTAGGTCACTAGTGCATGTGTGAACCGGGGACCACAACAGGCCATCATGTCCCAATATGACACTTCATTCTTTTCATCTGCTGACAGGTATGCGCTGGGCCCTTGTGTTTAAAAAGTTTTTCAGGCATCAATGCTTTCAGGACTACAGCACACCAAGACTAGAATCCTTTTCTGGCTGAGCTTGCTGATCTCCACGTTGCACACAAAATATTCTGACATGGATCTTCATGTTATTTTTAATTTTTGTGGCACTTTTTTGAACTAAAAGTTTGATATAAAGTTGTGATATAAAAACACTTACACTTATCAAATCCCGACTGTGGCCATTAAAATAAAATTGATGGATTGCAAGAACATCTCATAAATTATGCCTCACTAGTACTGGGTTGGACCTCTTTTCACCTTCATAACTGCCTTAATTCTGAATTCAACAAGGTGCTGGAAACATTCCTGAGATATATATATCCCAAAGGTGCTCTACTGGATTGAGATCTGGTGGCTGTGGAGGCCATTTGAATACAGTGAACTCACTGCCATGTTCAAGAAACCAGTGTGAGATGATTTGAGCTTTGTGACATGCTGGAAGCAGCCATTAGAAGATGAGTACACTGCAGTCATAAGGGGATGGACATGGTCAGCAGCAATACATGGGTAGGCTGTGGAATTTAAATGATGTTCAGTTGGTACCAAGGGGTCCAAAGTGTGCCAAGAAAATATCCCCCATACCATTACACAACCACCAGCAGCAGCCTGAACTATACAAGGCAGGATGGATCCATGCTTTGACGTTGTTTACATCAAATTCTGACCCTACCATCTGAATGCCACAGCAGAAACTGAGACTCATCAGACCAGACAACATATTCCAGTTTTCTGTTGTCCAATTTTGATGAGCCTGTGCAAATTGTAGCCTCCGTTTTGTCTTCTTGGCTGACACCCAGTATTGTCTTCTACTACTGTAGCACATCTGCTTCTAGGTTGGATGTGTTGTGTGTTCAGAGATGCTCTTCTGCATATCTTGGTTGTCAGAAGTGGTGATTTGAGTTACTGTTGCCTTCCTATGAGCTCCAAGCAGTCTCGTCATTTTCTGACTTATAACATCAGCAAGCCAGTTTCTTCCACAAAACTGCTGCTCACTGGGCATTTTCTCTTTTTCTCTTTTTTTTGGCCATTCACAGTAAATCCTAGAGGTGATTGTGTTGAAAAATCCCAATAGATCAGCAGTTTCTAAAACACTCAGACCACCCTGTCTGCCACCAACAACTACGCCATGTTCAAAGTCCCTTAAATCAAATTTCTGCCCATTTTTACTGATCAGTTTAAACTTCAACAAGTCATCTTGACCATGTCTACATGCCTAAATGCATTGAGTTGCTGCCACACGATTGGCTAATTAGATATTTGGAGCAGCTGAACAGGTATTCATTTAATGAAGTGACTAAGCGTATATGGATAAAACAAGTTAGAAAAATTAACAGTTCTCGGCTTTCCCCTTCAGTTTTTTTAATCTATTTTCTCTACAGTTTTGTCCTTCCCTCATCTCCACTGCTTCCTGCATACTTTAAAATAACAGTTCTTATCTCTTTTAAAATTAAATATACAGTCTTTGTTTGCTCTTCAGGTCCTCTATCATAGGCCTGAGCGCTTTAGGGTCCTGCACAGTATCTTAGCTGTTTCAAGAACTGCACTTTTCTGGACAGAGATCCTTGATGTCATTCCTGGAATCTGCTGGAGCCACTCCCCCAGTCTGGGGGTCACTGCCCTGAGTGTTCCAGTTACCATGAGGATCACTGTTACCTTCACCTTCCACATCTCTTCTCTCACCCCTTGGTATTTTTTGAGCTTTGAGCTGGATTTGGGGTAAAACCCTCCATACATGATAAGGAGCTGGGATATCTCCTCCTTTGGCCAGCTTATTATCCCAGCAGGATATCTGATGACCAGCAGGACATAAGTATTGATTGCCTGGATCTTGTTCTTTCTATTAAGCTGACTCCTTAGGACTTGCCTTACTCTCTGCAGGTATTTGGTAGTTGCCACTTTCCTTGCGGCCTCTTCATGCTTCCCAGTTACATGTGGGATTCCAATGTACAGTACTTATAGCTATCCTCACTGCATGCAATGTTGACTGCTGGTACTGCAGTCCTCTCAGTTCTCAGTACTTTCTGTGTGGTTCACTGAATTGATCTCTTTCACTTTTGCCATACAGCTTGATGCCTTCCATGTAGAGGAGGTGGCTGATGTTTACTCCATTCCATAGTCTGTATAATTCCTGATGAAGGCTCTTGGATCCTGGAATGCCCAGAACTGTATAAGATCAACAATTCTCATATTGTTCCCCTGCCACTAAGAGTACACCTTGGATGGTTCAGTGGAGAACATCTGATTTATTCTCCTGGCTTCTTTGTCACTGGTATACCTCTTTAAGCGGTTCGCCAAGACTGAGTCTGTACTCGGCAGTTAAGGCCTCAGGTAAGGACAGCTTGTTGTAATTTTTAGGCACCCCTTTCTTTAGTTCTGATAGCTGGCTGACTTCCCTCCGTGCTGCCTTTTTTTTGGCCTCAAGTCTTCTTGTCCATGGAGGGCACTGCTCCTTGCGGCTGTTGTTCATCTTATAGCCAAACATCTCAAGGATCACTGTTGCTGTGGTATAGATCAACTGGTTGGTTTCAGCGATAGTTACAGTAGGGATTGTTTGTAATGCTGCGCTGACATCTTCTAAGTAGCCTTTCGGCGGGCACTTCATGTAGTCTTGGTAGTCGGCCACGGAGGGTCCAGATTTCCAGCTGAGACATTAAAAATTCTCTTTCAGAACAGCTGCTCTTGCATTCAATGCATTCAGTTGTTCTTGGGGATTGGTACCCACTCTGGGAGTGTGGAGATGATGGTGATATCGCCCCCGTGGCCTGACATCCTGGCTCTCCCTTGCTATAGCATCTGTATTGTACCTCATCAATCTCTATATGATTTTTGCGGATATTGGAACACAGAGCTACAAGTTGTTTTGATGTTAGTCTAGATTTTGGATTTTGAAGAATCCATAGGTCCCACATCCTCTTCATGTAACCCGTTTCACAGGGTTACATGTGTAGTAGCATTCCAACAGTTCCATATTCTCGTCTCTTGTCCAGTTCGGCCGTGTTCCAGTGACCCACTTCTCATCAGTATGTCCTGATTCCTCAACACCTGACGCAGACATTGTTAATGCAGACAACATGAGCCAGCATGGCTTCAATTATATATCTCTCACTCATATTCCGAGGTAGGCTTGGGTAGCATGGGGGACCTTGTCTGGGGACTCTTATTGTGTGCATGCTCAGGTCGGGATCTGAACCCTCGATCTGCTGTTCCAAAAAATGATCTGCTTTCCTTCTGTGAACTAGTTTTCTTTCTACTTGTCTGAGTTTTACAATTTCATTTTTTCTTATTGTTAATCTCAGCAAAGGCCTTTGTCTTTGGCCTTACAAAGTAGATCACCTTGGTTTCAATTTAGCTGTTACTTTTTTGGTGGAGAATGAATTCTGTTCATGATTTTAGAACTAAGACTACTAAATGAAACACATTCGCTTTTCTCCACTGCCCTGCTGCACATGCTGTGTTCTTTGTTTTTGCTGTTTTTGCTTACTTAATTGCCATGTGTAATAACTTGTGCAGCAAACAGTGGTTTAAAATGCAAATGGTGAAGTGTAGAGTGGTTTGCATCAATTTATGGCCAAAAGGAAGTGGAAATAAAACCTCATGCGCATGTCAACAATTTCAAAATGACTAAGATACACACAAGATGACCAAGCAGAGACGGGACTTTACAAATTTGACAAGAAAATTTAGTTGGGAATCACAGCTTCATGATTAATACAGAGAGTTTAATGTATCCTTTGTTATGGCTTTCAGACGTTGATCTTAAAGAACAGACCTTTCAAAGGTAAGACCAGATATCTTGTAGACCTTGTCTTATTGCATTAAAAGTATTGTCATCTACAGTACCTTTTTGCCTGTTCGGTTTGAATTTTTTATTTGCACTCTCATTGATTTGGCCATGCAAACACAAAATGGGCAATGAGGGATTTGTTGAAAGGCATTGATCAGCTCATAGGCCTGACAGCAACCTTTTTCTATTTGAAGCAATGTCATTGTGCAAATGGAGGTCATATTTCAACTTTATCGAGTCCTGCCCCATCGGTGCGGCAGCAACATGGAGTCAGCATAAAAAAACGCTTTCGGGTAGCAAACCCAACCTCTCTTTTGGGGATAAAATATGCCATCTAAACACAGGAAGTATTTATCAAGCCTAAAATTGATAATGTCAACAGCCAGCTTCAGCATAGCCAGCAGCATAACACATTTGTATCTAACCTAATATAACTCCAGTCTCTCTGACAAAAAAAAAAAAAAAAAGCCTTTGCTTGAGCAAAAGACAAATTATCTTTTGATTCGAAATGGACCATTTCCTTAAATACCTGTATTCCTAATGAGTCCACCCCACCCCCCTCCCTTCTTTTGCTCTCTGCTTGTCTTGCTATTAGTGTCCAGGGAGCTAGCAGCGTGCTGCCCGACTGCCTGAGTGATTAACTAAGGCTTGGGGCTGACAGGCTAGCTACCCCTGATAGAAGCAGGAGGGGGATAATGTGGGACTCTGTTTAGCAAGGCGGAGAGGACAGGAGAAAATAGTGGATGGGTTAGAAAGGGAGCAGGGAGGAGGTAGAAAACAGTGAGGCAGAGATGATGGAGCGGGGAACAAATAGATGGAGTGAATTCAGAATGAGGGGAGGAGAAAGAGGATTGAGTAGACGAGTGGGAAGCTGGTAGAGAGTTGACAATAAAAAAAAATATAGGACAACAAAGATGAGGAAACTAAAAGACAAATTAGTGAGTTTTTAGTAAGAGATGACGGGATATATAGTGGAAATAGAGAGAGTGCTGCAAAAGTGAGGTAAAGGATGAAGGTGTGATGACTGGGGAAAGAAATGTGAAAAGCGAAGGAGGGCACAGGAAGCGAGAAGCAATGCATGGGACTGCAGGTGGGAGTCCCTTGTGAGGTAACAGTTAAGTCTATGTAGTGATAAGGGCTCAAGCAAAACTAATGATCTTGTCCAATTGAGAATAGGCCATCTGAGACTAGTTTACATCTAATGGATGGTGCAGTAGGCTGTGCAGGTGTTTCATATAGCCTTTTAGAGAAGTTCTCTGTTAAGCCTTCCTATGTATAGAATGTTTATTTTCTGTGCCAAGCTGGAGACAGCTGTGAATCAAAGTGACAGTTATGGGTTGAAGTCCGCGCAGCTCTAATGAGAGAGTGCAGTTTTCGAAATGATCTTGTGGACGTTAAGCTGAGAGTGGAAACAGGTTCATTAGCACAGCGAACAAACAGTTTTCCGTACAGCTGAGCATTCACTTCTCAGAAATAAACACTGAAAAAGCCATTGGTCAAGAAAAGATTAATATTACAGTGTTTGCATTTCCCCCAATCATTATGCATTAGCTGCAAATAGAGCGCATATCACATTGATTTTTTTTCTTTCTTTTTTTTGCTAAAAAGCCCGGAGAAATCCAACAATTTTGGTGGCAATGACTATTGAAAAATTCTGAGGGGACAGATAAGATTCAGGATTGGAGTAGTGCGGCACATTAATTTTCTTTTCCATAAGAAATCATAGTGGCAGCATTTTCCCCCTAGAAAATGCTTGGCTCTGTATTTTGTCACCTTATTAGTGTCTTCCTGTCCTGCTGCTGCTGTGAGTACTTTCCCTATATGACAATATGACAAGCTGTGGAAAGCCACCGTGCACTTTTAGGTGAGAAAGTGCCATTGAGGTGCGATAGGAACTACAGTGAAAAATAATAAATTCTGCTTCCAGTGTAACCTATGGGGGCCATATCTTCATTTATGCTTCAATACCCCCGGTGATTGTAATTTGTATTATTAATGTGTGGGTGGATATTAAAAACAGTATCCACTGACACTTTTCCACTGAGAACGAGAAGGCTGGCTGAATTCATATTTCAGGTTGATCTAATAAGAATAAGAAAAGTTTCATTTGTCAAAACTAATGTATGCTTCAAAAGCATTTGTCTTTTGTCTCTTCTAAAGCAAAGCAGGAGCCAGAGGCTCATGCAGAATGTCCACATTCACTCTCATACAGTTTTCATTCTGTTTTTGCATAAAAAAAAAAATTAAAAAAAACCTTATCAGCTATTCCCTTTCTTTTTGCCCCTAAAGTGAGACGCACCAAGGAAGCGTGAAAAAAACATCAGAGGAAGCGAGTGAGACAACTCAACAAAGGGTGATTTACAAGGTGGGATCAAAATACTGCAACCTGTCATTTCCCATATCAGTGTCTCTTCTGATGTTATCCTTTGATGCCCTTTTATGGGCATTAAATTATGGTAAATTAACATGTTATTGGCAGTAATGGAAATCTCAGCACTAGGCAACTATTAGTAGTTGTGCACATAAACAACAATGAGTAACAATTAAAAGGAAAATCTCCACTGTGGAAAAAAAATTGGGAAAAGTTGCTTTTTGGTTGTTGATTTTCATTTAGATATTTATTTCATATACAGTACACCTGCATCTAAACAAAGTCTGTGTTGAAATATACACAGTTCATAGCCATTATCAAATCCATGGCTGCACCAAGAAAGACTGACAAGTACGCCTTTGCACAGTGCAGCCAATTATTTCCCTCTCCAAGTGAGTACTGCTGTGCTAACTTTCAAATACTGACACTTTCAGCAACAGCGTTTGAAGAATATTTCCTCCCTTTCACCTCCACACAATAGGCAAAAAAAAAAAAAAAAAAAAAAAAAAATTCTTCAAGTGTGAGCCTCGGACACAGGGTATCCTAATCAGACTTGCATTGGGTTGTGTAAAGGTTTTACCGCAAATAAGCTAAAAGCTCCAATTATTGCATTCAAGCCTTCACCCATCAGTCCTGTTGCTGAAAATGCCACAAAGAAGAAACACAAGGTGGGAGCTATGCAGGCACAGACTTCACAGATCAGAGAAGAAGAGATGACAAAAGGAAGTAAACCCTAGGGCCCAAGCCTGCATCCTTCTCTGTTCCTCTGTCACATGATGGTTCAGTATAAACCTCATTAAAGCGTTGAATTCATACTTGGATAAACATCCTCAAATAAACCTTTAGCATGTTTCATTGTAAACAATTTAACACACCGCCTGATGGGGAAAGGCAAGCTGGCATTTGTTACTGAAGTGTTTTTGCTTCTCGAGCATATTCAAAGACCTGCTAAACCTGTCTGATTAATCATCACAAAGATGACAGTTCCTTAAACTGCCGCGATCATATGCTGGCTCTGCCTGTGCAGACTTTCATTCTGTTTTGCCTGAGGGGGACCCAGAAAGATCTGAAGCTGTGGAGCTCCATAGCCTTCCACCTTTTATAGCATTCTTGTTAGCCGGTAATAATTATAAAAAACCTGCACAGAATTCCCAGCTGACACATATTTACGGCTCATGAGTGCGAGCGCCATGTCTTCAGAACACACAGCCTGCTGTCCACGCTTTAAATGGTTGATTATGTAGAAATGTAGAAAACAAAATGGTTGCTTTTAGTGAAAATGTTTCTCCATGCAGCGCTCAACATTGTGCTACCTCAAAATTACTTATTTCTTTTTTCCCATTAAGAGCCATTTAACAGCTTTTTGCTGCCATCAATTGATTTATCGAGCCGCAGTTACGGCTTTACCTACTTGAAAAACAAAAGCAGGGATGTCTATTCTACATATCAGTTAGTAAACCACAATTAGGCAGGAAAAAACAACGACAAGCTGTCGCTGTGGAGCCTTCAACCCCCTACCACAATGCACAGCGTGATCCACTGGCTGGCTGCTTTCGTCTGACTAAATGCTGAATTTATGAGTCTTTAAATGAATACTTTAGGGAGGGGAGGATTTGCATCCTGCTGCGGTGACTTAAAGTGTTTTTGTTTAGCATTTGTTCAGACAACATGACACTGAATATTTATGATTTCTCTTAATTTGTTGAGAGCCATGTAAACTTTATGGAACGCACAATCTAAAACTCTACAAAAGGCAGCAATATCACTTAAGATTGTCCAAACAATTGTCTCTCTTTGCTAAATGCGGTCTGCAACTTCCACATTTACTTAGATTGGTGGCTGTGCGTTTTGGCTGTTTGAAAATGCTTCTAAAAATGGTTTCTGACTGCAGTCTGAATTAGGTAATTATATTCACATTAGATGAGTATCCCTATGAAGTGTGTTCTTTATATAGCACGGTGTCGTTAAGACAAGGGTGGTGAGAAGATGTGTAAATGTTTAGCTATTAAACTATAGTTAGTGCCCTGCCACAGTGGAGAATGGTCTTTTAATTGGCTGGATCCAGAGTTGGGTAATGTTACTTTTAAACTAACTTGTTACGTAAAGTTTTACTGCCATTAAAAAAAAAAAAGTAATCTGTGAAGTCACAACATTACTTACTGACAAAATTACACTGTTGGAATACTTTTGAGTTACCGAAATCACAACAACAATCGCCTCAAGGCACTGACAGCCTCCATTTTTATCTTTCTGAGCCATTCAGAGACTGGCTTGCTTTTTTGTTCTGCTGCATAACCGAAGTGTGCTCGAGCTTCAGGACACAAGCTGATGGCCGGGCATTCACCTTCAGGGTTTTCTGGTAGAGAGCAAAATTCCTGGTTTCATCAATTACAGCAAGTTGTCCAGGTCCCGAAGCAGCAAAGCAGACCGAGACCATCACACTACCACCACCATGTTTACCTGTTAGTGTGATGTAACAGGATTTTGTTCAGTCTCTTTCTTATTGCTGCAATTACTTTTTCACACAGGGCCGGGTAGGTTTGCGTAGCTATTTTTTTCCACCTTAATAAATGAAATAATAATTTAACCACTGTATTTTGTATTTATTCACATTATCTTTGTCTAATATTAACATTTCTTTGATGATCTGAAACATTAATTTTGACAAATATGCAGAAAAAAACAAAAACAAACAAGAAATCGGGAGGGGGTGATGTTTTTTCACAGCACTTTACTTCTGGATGAAGTGGACTCACTGTACTTCACTGGAAATTGAGTTGATACTGGTAGCATCTCCTCTGCCACATAATCAGGAATAGACTTGTAAAATGTCCTTGGAGTGAAATGGATATGGCCTACATTCTCTTTGACCAAACTAAAAGGTTTTGGAGCAGTAGCATTGAAATGATTCCCCTTCTTAACAGGCCTCACCCCCTGTACTGTGTAGTTGTATTTAGCTTGCCTTTTCAAAATGTGAAGTGGAGTTACTTACATGGATATGGCCTACATTCCACTAGTACAGAGCTGTGTGCTAAGGAGTCAGCCACAGATTGGAGATGCATCACATTTTCTGACGGGGAAACAGGAAAATGAACTAGTAACTGAATTTCACAAGAAACATGTTATGTTACTTGTTACACAAAAAAGTATTGTCAGTATTCCACTGTGTTATACCCAGCACTGGCCATAGCTAGGGGTTACCAGAGTGCGCCAATGACAAGCATACGTGTAGGCAGGGTTGAGTTGTTTCTTGTTTCTCGAATTATGAAACCACTCTTCCTACTGAGACAACTGCTGGTATTTGATCACAGTTGATCAGATATTAGACCGACTTTGTAAATAGTTCATAATGTAATCCGTCTCCCCAGCCTTTTTTTCCCCTTTGGGATGGGTGCCCCATAGATAGCCAGAAACAAGTGTATTTAGGACACTAGCAAGAATGCTGTATCCATAAACTATATGGGTGCAATGCACAGACACACGTGTACTAATTAGTGCTAAGTAATGGACTAATAAAATACTAGAATTCCGCCTACCAAAGCTGTAGCACAAACCTCCTGGATGGCCTGTGCTACACGTGTGGCCATAATAATTGTCAGATAATTCCATCAAAAATATTCCAAAAGGCACCAACAGCAGAAACATGTTTGACAGGTCCAGTTAACCAACACTTTAGTTTATTAGACATCAATCAGATACGTTTGCCTGTGTTGCTTAAAGACAACTGGCAACTTTTAAGGTATTTTTGTATGTTAATTATGAGTTGGCAGTATAAAACAATCATTTTCTGTATCATTATGGCAGCTCTGACCATTCAGTTTGTTTAAGTGGCCCTCTTTCATCTTTTATGCTTTAATGATGACTGGATCCGTTAATGAAGTGCGATGTGTGAAGATTCTCTCTTCTCACTTAGAGCAGTACCAATCACTGTAACCATTATCTTTTCCTAGCCCAAACCAGCTGTTTGTATCACCTAATATGCATCACACCTAAAACTTGCATTGGCTAGTGCTCCTTTGTTCTTTGTTACACTCAGCAGATGTGGAACAACATTTCCACTCATTGGAAGACCTGTTTATATCCACCTGAATGATATAACACCAATATTCACTGTGCTCTTCTCCAACTCTTAAGGGAATTATCTCTTTATCTCTCTTTAGCTGCTCAGTGCCCGACTGTGTTCATGAGATTGTCGGTAACCTTGTCTGCTGTTGGCGCCGGCCATGTGGTGTCCAGTGGATTTTGTCAGAGGTTTTCTACTGGAAACAGCACTGATAAAAGAGCTCATATTGGTCTGTGAGGTCATACAAGCATGCACTTTCATAGAGTCAACAATAATACTGATTAATAAATGATTTATGTTAACCCATATTTTGTTTTCTACACTTCTACATGCCACTGTCAAATTGATTACTATTGGACAACAAATTATTTAACTATTAATTAAAATAAATAAATAAATCCCAAAATAAATCCAAACACTGCTACTTTTTGCTACAATGTTGTTCTTTCTTTCATTTACTACAAGCCATTCATTAAGTTGGTACATTAGGCTTCATCTGAAGCCACTTTATTATCCACCAATTAAAACGTGTCATATAAATAAAGCTGGACTTCAGTGTCTTGGTATATTACACTATCAACAAATTTTGACAGTTTAATTGACCCTCAGGGTTCACAATTTCATACAATCGTGGAACCTCATGGCCTTCCAGCATGAATGACTACAACTGAAAACACAGTGAAAAGAAATATTATTTAGTCTCACAGGGTCACGATCTGCTTACATTAAACATTCAAGATTTCAGTGTTTTACTGTGGGCCATCAAAAGCACTCCTGTACCAACTGACACACACCAAAGCCATCACACTGAATGGGGTTAATAGAGTTCAGGTGACACTCATTTGGTGTTTATCAAACCTATGAACTTAATGCTAATACCTGTAGACTTGTGGACAATGAGCCTACCGAGCCACCAGGAGAGCAAACGTTCCAGGAGCACAATAAGATGATATTAAAAAGACATGCAGGTCTTCAATTTAAAACCCCTCCAAAATTTGCATGCTAAAGATTTTTCTTGTCTTGTGGTCTGGTTAAAAAAAAAAATAATAATATGGTTGTTATTTTTTAGATGTATGTCTGGCATCAATCTAAGGTCCAGTAAAGGAAGCAAAACTGTAAAAAGATTGGAATTGATTGTAATTTCTCAGAAATACTGCAGCACAGATCCATTTACTTCAACTGCTGTTTTTGGTGGCGCAGGCTAAAGATCTCATTTACTTTAACACAAGAATAATAGGCACTTAAACTCTCTTTTTTTTTATTTGCAATAAATGAAAATTTACTATAATATTTTGGACCCACTACAAGTGCCGCCTCTCTTTCCCATTCATACTAATTCAGATTAGAGTACAGTTGTCTTGTAAGGCCATCACTCACGATTGTGCTGCAGTGACCCATTCCCCGGCAAGGAGAATGACTTGAAGAGCGGCACATATTATTTCATGAGACTGCACAGTCCACCCACCTTTAACTAATGACTTGGAAGTAATGGCCTTCAACAATTTCCTATTTTTCACTGACAGTTCACATTACAGCCAGCAGCGTTATAGAGAAACTAGACTGTGATAGAGGAAGAGCCTGAAAGAGACAGAAGGAGGAGAGTTCAAATATAAATAAAGTTTCTGACCCTGCCTGCTCTTGTCTTTTAATAATTTTCAGCGCAGTTAAAACCTGTGACTCTAAGACTGTATTCCCTGGCTTTATTAAACATTTACCAAAAGATACAGATCTTAACAGATGGCTGGTAAGATCTGTTTGCTTCTAAATTCAGATAAAACAGAAGTTATTGTACTCGGCCCCACAGAGCTTAGAAACAGGAATCCTGAAATCATTTTTGAGCAGGATATTTCCTTCAATGCACATATTAAACAAATATGTAGGATTGCGTTTTTGCAATTGTGCAACATTTCTAAAATTAGAAACATCCTGTCTCAGGGTGATGCTGAAACGCTAATTCATACATTTCATACCTCCAGGCTGGACTATTGTAATTCCAAACTATCAGGCTGTCCTAAAAGCTCCCTGAAAAGCCTTCAGCTGATCCAAAATGCTGCAGCTAGAGTACTGACAGGGA
>JAVDPK010000593.1:178719-195880 GCA_034780415.1 Cichlasoma orientale
TGGTTCCTAGGATACTTAAGAGTAGAATGGGAGGCAGAGCCTTCAGCTTTCAGGCCCCTCTTCTATGGAACCAGCTCTCAGCTTGGGTTCAGGAGACAGACACCCTCTCTATTTTTAAGATTACGCTTAAAACTTTTCTTTTTGATCAAGCTCATAGTTAGGGCTGGATCAGGTGACCCTGAACATCCCTTAGTTATGCTGCTATAGGCGCAGGCTGCTGGGGAGGGGGAGGGGGGGGGTTCCCATGATGCACTGAGTATTTCTTTTTTATTCACGACTTTTTACTTTGTTTATACCCCACTCTGCATTTAATCATTGGTTATTATTAATCTCTGGCTCTCTTCCACAGCATGTCTTTTGTCCTGTCTCTCTCCCCTCAGCCACAACTGGGCGTGGCAGATGACTGCCCCTCCCTGAGCCTGGTTCCGCATGAGGTTTCTTCCTGTTAAAAAGGAGATTTTCCTTCCCACTGTCACCAAGTGCTTGCTCATAGGGGATCGTTTTAATTGTTGGGTTTTCTCTTTAATCATTGTAGGGTCTTTACCTTTTAATATTAAGTGCCTTGAGGTGACTGTTTGTTATGGTTTGATGCTATATAAATAAGATTGAATTAATAACTAAAAATGTTGATTAAAAAAATCTAACATTATTTGCATTCGTTTTAGCCAGATAAAACCACTGCCTAATTGATGATTGTATGATCTGTTAGTTGCCATGGAAACATAGCTGTAAAGTCAAACTTACAGGATTAGGTTTATTTAGTGCAAACAATATTCCACAATGAACTTAAACAGCATTCTCAAACCATGGAATTTGGAAATTCTGTCCTCTTTAATATAATTTTTATTTTCAATTTTAAGTAAAATTAGACAAAGCATGTGTTTATGATTATTTCTATGGGTTTTATTGGCTTTATAAATAATTTTATGAACGATTTCATTACAGATCCTAAAGTTAAAATACACAGAAAAAATATTAAACAAAGGGTACAAATAACAACAGGTAACACATAACAGTTATTTAATTATTACAGAAGAACGTGATGGAAAGTTTAAAATGAATTTTGAATAACATGTGGTATTAGTTGTGCTAAATGAAGATAGTATAAAAACTGAGTGCTAACTGTGAAACAGATTAAACAACTCAGTGGCTACATTTTAAAACTGGCCTCACAGCTGGCTACAAAAACAAAAAACACATTTTGAATAAATAAATTATTGTAAAATTAGAACAGTTAAAGTTCACCAGCACGTCCACATCTGCTCTTCACCAGGCCTGCAAACTCTCATCCAGCAGCTCTTCTCATTCTCAGTTCTCAGGCCTGAAACCCGTCAGATTCATCTGTTCTGCTCCGGATTTCACTCTTTATTTGCTCAGATTAGTTCTCCACACTCTGGACTCTTGTCTCAGTTCAGCTGTGAACAGTCAGTAACCCGCCCAGTTCTCCAGTCACACACATTTCCCCCGCTCTGTGCCAAAAAGTGATAATTTTTCTGCATATGTTGATAAATAGCCTGCAGAAGTTACGGAGGGGGAGAATATAAAATAAAGAAAGACCTGTTATGCAAGTATTTTTATGACTCTGCGTTATTGTACCTACACTGTGTTCTACATTATAATCAAGCCAGTCTTTTTTGGCCACTTAAAATATGTTTATATAACTGTTGTGTTATATTTCTTGCAATTTCTGCTGCCCTCTTGGCCGTATCTCTCTTGAAAAGGACATTTTTAATATCAATGTGAGCTTTTAAATGGATAAATAAAGGATATATAAATGTCACTGCCAAAAACTGATTGGAGGATCTGCCTTTTCAGTTCAGTTCAATTCAGTTTTATTTATATAGCACCAAATCACAACATCAGTCACCTCACGGCGCTTTATATTGTAAAGGAAATACAATAATACAAAGCAAACCCCAACAATCAGGCATCCTCTGTGACAGGAATGTGATTTCTGGCTCAGAATGGCTTAATATCATTTATAAGAGATATGTTTGACAGATTAAAGGCCAACATGTGATTTACAACAGTTTAAATACTGGAAATCACTTTTTGGCACAACCCATTTAGCCCTGCTGCAATTATTCATCTTTTATCTAACTGCAGTCCCCTATATATTTATTTATCAATCAAATCTAGCTAGGCTCGGCTCATGTTATAGCAGCCTTTATGTCAAAATGTGTGTAAACAATTAGTGTTGCTAGGAAACTCAGCTTACCACAGTAGTGGTTTTACATGAATTTCTATGTCAGGTCAAAATGCCATCCTTGGTGGTTTTAGTTCCGTTTTACTTGAACTTAGAGTTAGGAACTGACTGTGAGTTGTTGATCATGTCCCTGCCAATAACAGTCATTTTGGAATATTAAATCCTGCTTGGCTAATCAAATTATTTTGCGGCCTTCAATAAGTTAATAAACTGGATGTTACCTGCACCAGCAGATCCTGGATCACCCAGTTGATACTGAATCTTCTCACACTTTTGATTCGGACAGTCAATCAAATCAAGTTTGCCCGAGGTGTGACATACTGAACCAAAATAGTAACCTAACCTTAACCTAGCGCATTAGTAGCCAAAAGCAATTAATATGCAGATGCAGGACACAAACTGTGGTGTCATGTAAGTGCTAAACTGCTAACTCTGACCTCATCGATAAGGCTTCTTTGTTAATATGGAAATGTCAAACTCCTTGTATTAGAAATCCCACTGCCAGTACAGTTATGTTGCTTGTAAAATATGTAGCAAAATTATTAGTAGTGTTTTAAAAAATAGGAATGTCCATTTCCATACTGATATTTATGGATGATCACCATTAACTGTTGTGAAACATTTATTTGAAATAAGTCACAGGAAATGAACATGTCACCTTTATCGAGCACCTGCCAGTGTTTTAATATTACAGGCATCATCCATAGGCTTGAGGACATGGAGTTATTTTGACTACCTTATATACTTTTCCTCCACTATTACATTGAGGAAATGTGATACCCGCTATTAATAAAACATGCTCTCTATTCCTCAACACATTCCTGCAGAGGCACAGTGCAGTACATTGCTCTGGCACCTCTGCTTAAAGAATACAAACCGTATTTGAGTTTATATCTGCTTTAAATTTACTTTACAGGTTTTCCACTCAGGTTTTCACTCTCATTTAGTCCTGTTATGTTCCACTTTGCAGGCACTCACAAAAATGTAAGTTCCATTTTTCATGTGATCTGATTTTGTTCAGACTGTATTTTGTCTGCTGAGGTTTTATAGATGTTTAGACAGGAGAGGACAAATGAAATTACATACTCAGATAAGTGGATTTGCTCACAGTGATAAACCCTCAAAGAATTATGAATGATTGTGGTGTTCCCTTCTGCTCTGCAGACAGTTTTAGTGTCATTAGCTTGGTTCTCCTGGTATGCTATTTTATTGAGTTGGTTCAGTCTCAGTGTTTTTATGAACAGCAGGTAGCTGTTTTAAGTGGGAAATTACTGATAAACCACTATCCACTGCCTACCTACCACTAAGCAGGAGCTAGGCAAAGTTAAAAAAGTCCCCAATAAATGGAGTTTACCATTAACTACAAAAGAATGACATATTTACATATTTATAATGAGCTTGTGGCTACAAAACTTTTCCCCAAAAACAGCTATTTTAAGAGAAGTATCTGTGAAGCTGTGCACAGGACAGCATAGGCTTCTTAGTGTATGACAAATATTATATAATATAGTTGTGGTTAACACAAATCATATTATGAACTATTTTTAATCAATATTTTTGCATGGTTCTATTGACTATGTGAAATTTGTGACTATTTTACAAACTAAGCCTCAGTGATGTGCAAGTTGTGTCTCTCGTGCCCAGACTCTGCCTTTTCCATGGAAGGTGTGTGAGCGGCATTGAGGAAATCCTTGACAATGAGCCACATCAATGGGTCTGAGGTCATTCAAAAACACTTTTTGTGGCTGGGCCCAGGGAGTGTATGAGATTTGCCCAGATTTCCTGAAGGCTTTGGGTGTTGTGGGCCGTCCTGTTTTACATGCCTCTGCAGAAATAACTGAAAGTCTGGTACAATGCTTCTGAACTGACAAACTGGGCGGGGTTCCCCCTTCTCAAAAGAGGAAGACCAGAAAACTGTTCTGTGTTTCAGCTGGCTGCAGAACACTGGACAAACTCGATCATCTCAAGGATAGCTTACTGGATGTATTTGCCCAACCAGTGTGCATGTGTGCTGTGTCCCTCTGGGTGTCATGTGGGGGATACTCTTGGAGTATTGTGCATCAGGCCTATTTTTCATAGGCCATTCATTCCTTCTATACCTATTCTGACAGCTTAGTTAGCAATAACTGAGACTTGTTCCTTGTGAACATTGGACTTTGCGAGGGCTGTCCTCTCCATTCTGTTCACATCTTTTATTGACAGAATCTCTAGGTGCAACTAATGGGCATAGGGTGATGCTTTTTGCAAATGATCTGGCCCTGGTGGCTTCATTAAGTAAGGACCTCCAGCATGCACCACAGCCGTTTGCAGCTGAGTATTAAGTGGCAGGGATGGGAATTTGAAGAATCTTGAGGTTTTGTTCAGAAGTGAGGTATGAGTGGAGTAGGTGATTGACATGGACGGATGGAGTGGTACAGCATGTGCAGTAATGTGGAGGCTGTATTGACCTGCTGTACCTTAATGAAAATATGTCTACTGATTACCAAGAGTACATGCATACGAAAGAAATAAACATATTTAATTTCTCATAAAGGTGGCCTCTGAGAATAGTTTGTCATTTTCATTATGATAACTTTGCACAAAAAGATTAAGAAGCCCTTAGTGTAACCTCAAAATTGGTCCTTTGGGGTCTAATTATTGTACAGAATGTAGTGTTTTGAAATGTACAATTTTAAACCTCCAACTTTACCATTTATTTTCTGATTTGAAGTTCACATTGCTCTAATTGCAGTATCTGGGTAAATTCCCATCTGAATATTTCTTTTATTTACAATCTGGAGCAATAGATCTGTTACGTTTAACTGGTGCAGAGGAGACCACTTTATACAACACCGCGTTTTATCTTCCATTTTTAAGCGCTGCATGTGTTTAACACAGAGTAGCAAATAAGGGAATAAGTTTGAAGAAAAAAGAACATGAGAGAGAAAATTGTAAAAATGGTACTAATAATGGTATTTTACTTGTCTGATACCCTGTTTGAAAGCCAAAACCCATTTAAAAACTGATTTTATTTCAGTGACATAAAATGCCCATAAAAAAATGCATAACTTTACATTTAAGGGTTATTTTTGATCAACCTATTGTTCTTTTGCACCCATGTTCACAGAAACCTGCAGGTTGTAAATTGAAGCGAGAGATATTTTGCATTTCAAGCTTATCTTCAGCTTATCTTGCATTGACTAATGTACATTTTCCTCAGTTAGCATGCCAACACTTGAATTGTCCATTGAAACTACACTATTTACCTGATCAAACAGATATTACTCATATTATACTCATATTACTTCTTCATCTTTTGTCTCTTGACTGGCTCCTTGAGATGTTCTGGATCATGTTATAAACTCATATACTTTCATACATGCCTTGCTCAGTCAGGCCATTGGAAGAACGACAGCGAGAGCAGGGTACTCTTCACTCTTCAGCTCCAGCTCACTTTGGTAAAATGCACTAAATTTAAAGAAATAGCGCGATCAAGCTTTTCAGTCTGTGGCACTTGATCTGATCTGCAGATTCCATGGATTATTATATTTTCTCTACATCGTTTTTTGTAAAACATGAGTTTAATGTTTTGGTTTTATGGTCAAGCTTTACTTGTTTTTTAAAAAATCTCTCTCTCACAACATTTTTTCTATTCACAGCAGGACAGAACTGCACAGAAATTAACAAATCACTCATTACTTGAACTACGTTGTTTAAAGCCAAACATCCACAGTCACTATGTATAAAGAGTGAACACATTTATTTACCAGTCAGTATGTGAACATACAGTATAACAACTCAAATACACTTGACAAGGTGCATCCTATATGCAGATGAAGTTTTATTACTTCTTCAAAACCCAGAATCTCTCTCAATTATTAATTCCTTCTTGAGAATATCAAACTGCTTGGTTAATCCTTTAACACTGGGCAAAAGCGGCCAATACACCTGTTCCCTGCCGTGAACAGATGAAAAACACAGAGTGTATCGCCGCTGAGATGGCAGATCAAATGTACTTTGAATTACCGTAATTCAAAGTAAATAGGACCGTCCTATTGGAAAAATTCAAATGGTTTCTGAAAGCTGAGAAATTGTGCTTCACACCCAACATAGGGTTAATATGGTAATTGTTGCCGTAAGTCCGCGAACAGCGAGATATTTGAAGTATGTTCTGTCGCCGACAACAGTTTGGGTGTTAAAGGGTTAAATGGTCTAAATCAACAGTTTTACAACTCGGTATAGACGAACAGGATGCGACAGTCCTGATGTCGCCATATCACCGCAGGCAATATTAAATATTTCGGGATTAACATTTCCCCCCGGCTGTCAGAGTTATTTAGCCTGAACTTTATTATTCAAAGCAGTACAAGCTAATTGAAATTGCTGGCCCAACCTCCGTATCGCCCGTGCTATAATCAAGATGTCAGTCTTACCTAAAATTAATTATTTTTCAATTATCCCGATTTGTCCAAATAAGACTTGGTTCAAATCCCTTAATCCTACTCTGTCAATATTCTATTGGAAAAATGAACCTCCTCATATAAAACTCTCAACATTACAAAAATCTAAATTTCAAGGTGCCACTTTACAGTTAGTGACAATGATGACTCAGGCTCTGTCCACGCACACACATGTATTTTGGTACACATAGCATTTGCTGTCCATCTTGGCCTTTCAGACAAGGAAAATAATGATTTTGTCTTGCAAGGTCAAAGGTGTATACCTTTATCAGATTTTTTTTGATCATGTTATTTTTTGTAGGCTTCTGATTGGGCAACATTTCTATAAAGTTTGGATTATACCACCACCTGTTGCTTTTACCTGCTCTTTGTTTCTCATGTGGATAGAGACATTTTTCAAAACCATGGTGGAAAAGCCCTGTTTTAAAAATGTCCTTAGGTGTGGATGTAGCCTTAATATGAGCACAGATAAAGTTGTCTAGCAGCCTAATAGAGCGTCTGAATTCAGACACATCCATTCATATGCTTTCCTGTGGCACACCATGCACACTGCACACTTAGATGTGTGGTGTGTGAATTTCAAAAGTATCAAATTGAAAACAACATGTTGTGCACTGATCAGACATGATGACACCTACTGCATTTTGCATCATTTACAACTTGTGACAAATTCCAAATGCACACATTCCCAGGGCCCAGAGGGTAGGTGGAGCCCATTCAACATGATTCTCAAAGGAGACCCTTCTCTACATTACACTGGATGCTTGTATTCACAGTGTTACATTAAATTGGATACATTATAAGAGTTCTGCTATATGTTTAAGTGAACAATGTCTAACTTTGGTGCAGCAACATTTTAAATTATGTTTAGCAAGCAAAGCCAAAAGTGGTGCTCAAAAGTGGAAGGAGAGAAGAGAGCAGGATTAGGATCCCACCAGGACTTTGGATTTGAGCGGTGCTGTCAGTGAAGTTCTGATGGGTGAGTAGTTCGTGTTGTTGTAAAGTATTGAAACATTGTTACCACTTATATGCACTCATACTGCAATATATGTGTGTAATACACCTAGCTGGTCCACTGGGAATGACTGTTGAATGGGGAATAATATAAATGAGTGAGCTTGTTATATAGTGACCCCCGTCCATTCAGCCTGTGAGGTTGTGTGTTTAATGGGCTTCTCCATTTTGTTCACACCCTTACACACTTTACAGTTGTCTCTATGTTACTTTAGCAAAGCTAAATCTGTATTGTGCTTGTGGTAGTGTAGTTGAAGAAGACGGTGTTGATGGTGATGGAGTTGAGCATAATCTTATATAAACGTGTCCATTCCACTGACCTCCGACTGCCCACGCTGCTGATCAAAAGCTGGAATGATGTTATTAATTTTACAGATTATTGCTATAGGCTATTATTTTTGCACTTACTGTGTGTATGTGTGTGACAGAGAGAGACAGAAACGGTGCACAAATACAATGTGACGCTAAGGCCCCAGAAAAATATCAACCTATCATAGTGCTGTTACACCTGTGCTAAATTCTTTCAAATCTCATGTACAATTTAACACATAAGCACCAAACAGTGCCCCAAACACATGTAACATGTAGTTTTATCTGCCTGAAAAAAGTCTTGGTAACAGCTAGCTAGCTAGCATTGGCATTATAGTCACCATCGGCACTGATGGTCTATCCTCCTACTGGCTGAAATCTGTTTGGTGAGCAATCCTTTTTTTTTATGTAGTCAGGATGGTAACCATTGAGGGCCAGAAGTGTACTGTATTCCACACTAAACCTTTTGACTGTTACAAGTACATTAATCAGTAACTCACAGCACACTTCATAGCAGAATTTGACAGTGTGAATGCACTTGTGCGTTCAAAATAGCAGGTGTAGGTGTAAAATTAATATGGAGTGATATGAGACACAGTGTCAATCTTGTACCAGAATGTTGCTTTATACCAGCTGGATGTGATTGCAACTGTTTGACCTTGAATTCACTGCATCACTTTTTTTTAAGGTCATGTTTCTCTTTCAAATTACATTAAATAATTTGGCACCAAGTACAAATATGTAAGTTAAGCACAGGTAGATTATTGCACCAGACTTGAGTAAATGTGCTGAGTTGCTTTCTACCAGTGCTGCAACCACCTGGATCAAAAGTGTTACAGTCGACTTACACAACGCTCTGTCAAAACCCAGCCTGCAGCCAAATTTAAACTGACTGTGACATATAATGCTGGGCTTTGCTGTCACTGTGGTATTACACTTTATTTTCTCATATCACAAGTAATAGGCTAAAGTAACTATGGCACACAGAGACACACTTGTCAGCTCACTGAGCAACATAAATTCAACTGCATCCTCGTCTAAATGACCAAAAAAGTCATTAATTGCTGCATCTCCTCCTGAAGCTCCCTGCAGGGGTTCCGAGATGACAAGAAAATGAAAGCTCTGACAGCGCGTCTGCGCTTATTTGCTGTGTTGTTGTTCTGCATCTTGTAATGGAGAAATGCTGGAAAGACCTAAATTGAAGAAGTAATTCATTTTGCCTTCCTTGTGTATGCAACATCATACTTCATCAAGGTCATCCACTTAATACAGGATGGCTTAATGATGAAATCGATCTGAAGGCAACAACATTTTAGCATCTGACAAAAACAAGCCACTCAAATTCCTCTCATACAGTATGCAAATGAGGGACTGTGGTTGGATGATCATTTATATCTACTGAAGAATCAGAGAACGTTAACATCTATGTTAAAATGAAAATGACATACCCATTGGTGAAACATATTAGTGATGTTTTTATAACTGTCACAGTTGCTACTCAGACTTTCTTTCTTTGCCATAACTCGATTCGTTTCATATGTGCTGCACAATCATCTTGATGAAATGGGTCACTTTGCATAATTAGCAACCAGGGTGGAAATTGTGAAAGATCAAGCAGAATAAAAGAGCAGTGGTGTGTGCAACTTTGTAATGTCCATCCTTTACAACACACTCCACCCATAGTAAATTAGCCAAGATGCATTCACAGGTCACTTATCGAATGTTTTCCGGGCAAATTGGAAAAAGAAATGCAATGAGCCAAATAAATAACTTAGGGTTTTAGTCAGTCTATAAAAGACTTCTTGATGCCTTAAACCCGTTAACCACTTGAAGCACAGTAGAAAGTGAGAAAAATGTTATTAGTAAAAGGAAAGGGGTAATTAACACTTGCTCTCTTTCTTCTTTTTTTTTAAAAAAATATATAATGCAGTAGCATCAGTGGACAACTCCTCTACACTAATTAGCAACTGACATTCTCAGTTCAAAGTAACCTCTGGCTATTGGGCTAGTTAACTGGGGTTGTCACCTTAACAATCAGTGAATTCATTAGCTGTTAAATGTGATGAGTCTGTAGTCGTGAGTTCCCACATACGCTGACAACTTCAAGGTTGTTTTTCTTCTCTACATTCTCTTTTCAGTTGTGTGTAGGTCAGGTGATTGTGCAGGCCATATCATCTGATGAAACACTCCTTCTCGCTTCTAAATTGTTCTTACAGTCCAGAGATGCTCATTATACTGCTGAAAAACAAATGATGGCCCCACCAAGGGAAAAGTGCATATAATATTGTGTGACTACACAGTACCATACAATACAGTGTATTGGTAGCCATGCTCGTTAGGAATCACCATGAATTCAAAATCAATCACCAGCCAAGAAGTAAAGCGATGGCCAATTTTTGCCATTTCCAGTGTAGCCATCAGATAATCAAGATTTCCTATTCCATCCAAATCTCATTGTCTATGAGTGGAAATTACAAACAAGCTAAGAAAAAGCTATACCGAAGTCTTAAATAGCTGTTGGATTTAAAAAAAATCAGCAAACGAAATCCTGTCCATTTACCAGCATGAAACCTTAGCAACCTAAAACTGGTTAATAGAATATAAAATAAAAGCAGAAAGAAAGTTTCAGGTACCAACAGTTTTCCCCTTTCCTACAGCTTTACATATTCATATATAGACATTTGTGTATGTAGATGTGTATGTTAGCAGCAAAGCCCCTGACCTTTCACACTTTATCCTTCATTACCTTAGAAACTACACACGCAGTTTCATTCACCTTGTCCAGTCCTTCTCGGTCTCCCTAATTACTTCTTTCTTTGCAGCATTTCCACAATGAGCACCTGATTCCGGTATGTGTCTCCTATGTGATCACTGAGTGTTAGCTCTAATCTGAGGTGCAGTTAACCACCAATCTACAACAATGCATCGCTAACTGGTAAGCATAGCTTTCCCGTCACAAACCCGCACTGGGTACTTCGCTGGTTTCAAATAAAAAAGGATCCAGCATATCTCTGATGTTTGACCCTAAACCTAAGTTGTAGACCTGTAGATTTTAAAAAGGCAGAAAGGAGCTTGTTAGTCTAGGGGTCCCCATCTGACATTTCTTTTTTTACCTAAAATATTCTGTAGGCAAATCTGTTTTAGTCCTGTAAGCCTGCATGTCCTTCAATTTTCTTATTAAAAAGTTGCCATGTCTTTAATTATTTAACACATCCTGTAAGCTACTTTTATTCGGGATCACGAGTCTGCGCTTATTTGCTGTTTGGTATTCAGTGCAAATTGCTCATTACGAATTAAGCCTTTGCCACTCACTATTTTTCTGAACATGTTTTTCCTTTAAAACATTACAGCTGTGTTGCAGATCATAGGCTGTGTTTATACATTACCAGCCAAACAGCAGGGTAAGACACCATGCAGATGGAGGAAGATCAAGATAAGGAGATTGAGAGAAAACATGAAAGAATGGTATTTTACCTACAAGTGGGCTTGAAATATTAAATTTTTTTTTAAAGAAAAGGCTGTTTTAGTACTTTTGGGAAGAGAGTGATGACATTAAGAACACCAGTGAACTAAGCATGGCACTGAGTACATAAAGAGCACTCAGCGGTGTACTCTCCCCTGCTTACAGCTTGATTTTTTCCCCATTAATCTCGCTCTCTTTCCTGCTGAAATCATGACACGAATTCCCATATTATAGCGCTGGCTGTAGTATTTTGGGCTGGATTTGCAGTAGGAATTGGAGGACTGTGTGACACACAAACTGAACTAATGCAGACCCAGGGGAGCCTAAAGCTGTACAAATGCAGCATGTCGTTTTCAAGCAGTGTCTATCATGTGTAACTGAAACTAAAAATCTGAACATTTAAATCTGTCTGACAGGCAGAACAATGTTTGCGATTCTCAAAGTCATTACTGCTAAGATTCCAAGATGTCATGTGAGGTATTGGTCAATTTTTCAAATGTATGTACCCTATATGCAAAAAGGGAAGAAGAAAGACACGTCAAAGCGATTTGTGTCTGTTTGAGAGCCCCTGGGGGGTAGAGCTGTTCAGTTGCAAAGCTTGTAAAACACCACCTAGGTAGAGAGAGATCTGTCCCAAGAGGATACACATGCAAAAGCCCTGTCAGCATGTGAGTTAAAAGAAAGTAAAAGCCAGCCTCTCTATTTTTTTTCTACATATAAGACAATGGCTGAATACACAACAAAAGAAAATGCTGACAAAGGTGAAGTGCTGCAATGTGTTGTCCTGTCTTGTGCAAAAAGCACATGGATTTATGAGGAGTGCAGACAGCCATTCTTTATTCCTTTCTTTACTCAAGTGCTTGAACGAGCTAATGTCTTAGCTCACTGGATGCGTTTATGATGAAAACCAGAACAAAAAAAAATAATAATATGCAATATGTTTCCTCTGGTGTTTGAGCACTGTTGATGCAAATCAGCACTAATGATACACAGTGGGCTCTCAAAACCATTATCAGAGTTGAGTGTTTTTCCAAAATATCACTCACTAGTCCTCCAAATATCTGTGGAACTTAAGATTGACTGCATGAATTTGATTATCGCAAGTTTTGTCTAACTCACTGCTCTAGTTAAAAATTGATCATAGACAACCACAAAAACCATTGACAATGAGTAATGTTGGTCACCTTGTTACAACACAGTGTTCTACTAAGAAACCCCAGATTCTGGCATTCATGCAGATTTTACTGTTATATGTACCACCTGTTTAGGTAGGTGGTACATGGTAATAGCTTCCACCAGCAGGAGAATACGTCCCCAGTGTTAAAAAAAAAAAAATCTCAGTAACAGCCTGAAAGCATTTTGACATTTCATAGCAAAAAAAAAAAGCAGATGTGTAGAGAACATAACAAACGAATGCATTTGTCTTCACACCTATTACGAAGGTTGTAAGTTATAAGTTACATTAGAAAGGACAAATCACTGCGTAAATGTAGTATTACATGTATATCTTGTCAAGGATTTTGTTGAATACTGCAGGGCAAGCAATACTGGTATCATTAATTATTAACAGCTTTTTAAATTGCATTCTTAATGCTCTTATCTTTTTACACAATATTTAAGGACGTGTCTGATAGAAGCACTGCTGTAAATCAATAATTGGGCAATTTTAAACACAAACATAAATTTGGTGTGCTTGGTTTTCAAGCTGTATTTAAGAGTAAAGGCTCAACTGCCACTGTCTGTCTTAGTTAGATTTGGTTTTAGCCTTGTGGCTATGAGCTTGCCTAATGCCTTTACTGAGTGTTTTATGCAATGTTATTTTGGACTTGCCTTCTTGGGCATGGATATTTTCTCGGGGCATTATCTATTCATAGTCATGCCTCCACTTAACCCAGTGGAGTTCAAGATTTCCAACAAACTTAAGGTTGAAACAATTATCTCCTGCAGGGACAAATTCTGCTGGGGGCTAATGGAGTTGGATGCAATAAATGTAACTGCCTCTGACTCTGGAAGCCATGCCCTAGTCACCTGGGCATCAGTGGTCATAAGATGTAAAAGAACATTTCTACTTTACCTATATAATATTTTTTCACTACAAGCCACATTTATCTGCTCACACACATGCATGGATGTCTGGATTGAGGAAAGAAATCACAGCAGCCATGAAAAACTCATGCAGATACAGGGAGATGCAAACCATAGAAAGAAAAGCCACAGGAACGTTCAACCCAGAACCTTTTTGCTGTGAGTCAACAGTGCTAACAACTGCACCACTCACTGCGTGGTGTTTGGCAGTGTTCTTCACTCCCTGCTTACCACAGGAGGAAGCGTGTCTCTAACTCCTACATGTCTGGCTCCTCATGCAGCAGGACAATGATCCCAAGCGTACCAGGAAATCTATAACGGAATGGCTGAAAAAGAAAAGAGTCAAGGTGTAGCAGTGGCCCAGTCAAAGTCCAGACCTCAACCTGATTGAAATGCTGTGGCAGGACCTTAGGAGAGCTGTGCATAAATGAATGCCCACAAGCCTCAATGAACTGAGGCAACACTGTAAAGAATTCCTCTGCAACAATGTATGAAAACTGATAAAATCACACAGAAAACGATTAATCAATGTTATCGCTTCTTAAACCTGGTCTGCATGTTATCAAATCAAAAGGTGTACTTGGTTTTTCACAGGACTGTATAGAGTCCTATGAAAGCTTTTTTTAAACGTGACTGTGTGATCAAATGTTTTACCTGAATCTAGCATAAATATTTCTCTTTTTTCCCAAGCCTATCAAAAAACAAACAAAAACAATATAGACTTATCAGGGTTCAGTAACACTTTAGAAATCAAAGAACACTCAACTTATTAATGGTGACTTCATAGTGTAAACTAATTCTGTAGAATTAGTGCAAACTACTAAGATCCATCTTTTTAATGATAGATTGCTAACAAATCCTTTTTTGCCACAACTGTATTTTATATAATTTCTTTTTTTCGGTCATCAAATCCTGGGTAGCTAATTCCTCTGGCTCGTCCCATGTGAACCAGCCTAAATGAAGATGGCTTTTTTTTTTTTTTTTGGATGTAATTTCATTGACTTTTGAATAATATACTCAGATCAGTTGTTGCAGACTATTTTCTTGTTAAGTTTAGAGGCTATGCTTATTGACATCATTCAAATTTCAATATTTAAGCAACAACATGGCCATATGTGAGAACTATAATAGTGTTATTGGTAAAAAAAAAAAAAAAATTACAACCCAGTAAACAACAACAACAAAACAAAACTAAAAAAGCTGCCTTCATCATACAAAACTGAGCTACCAGGCATTTAAGAAGAACCAAGAGAAGTCACCATTCAACATACCCATTATACCCTTTAGTATGTTATCAAATTAAACTGAATTAAAGATCCTACTGTTGACTTTTGATGCTCTTTATGGTATCTATGCCATATGTAGTACCTGATCTCTTAGTCACATGTGAGCCAGTGTGTAACTTATGATACGTGTCTATTCCTGTGGCCCAGCTGAAAACAAAGGCTGACAGAGCTTAAAGTGCATGCCTAAGCCATGGAATGAGCTGTCCTAAGAAACCAGGTCAGCACAGTCACTGACCTCATTTAAGTCTCTTCATAGAGACTTTAATTGAACATCATTGGATTTTCCAGATTTTAGAAATCTTTCTTGATCCTTGCCAGCATGTAATGTTTCAATTGCATGTTATTAATTCATTCTTTATGATCTGATTGTTGTGATATTTGTGTAAAGTATTATACCATTAAATGAAAGACCTTTACCATTAGAATGCCTACTATTCTCTTGATATGCTCCCCACCTGCTTTCTTAAGAAAGCCCTCCAGCTACTATGTTCGTAGATTTTAATCATAATTAGGCCTACAACACTTTAACCCTTTCTCAAAAAAAAATCCTCCCAATACACCACTATCTTAGGGTTGTGAAAAACATAAATGTTACAAATACTTTTTTAAATTATTCTTTAATATTGTTTATTATTATCATTTTAATTAAAACCAATAGAATAAACTAAAACTGGTTGGTGAAAAAAAAATATTTGGCACCTTATGTGTTTTAAGCACTAAATTTATCTGTACTGTAACTATGTGAGACTAGTTATCTAGAACATGTACTGTATCTCAGATATAAAAGGTTTTATGGATGACTGGAAATTATTATTATTATGGTAACATGAGGAGACATAATCCACAGCTTTCCAGTCCACTCTTTTTATGCAGATGACACACTGCTTTATATCTCTGTTCTTTCACTCTTGTAAACTCACCAGTAAGATTCGGTTAACTTCAGGAGAAGATCAGCTGTCAAATAATTTCTTTCAAATATGTTTGAGCCTGACAATCTAGAAAATTAGGAGCTTCCTACGTCCTGTGAAACATAATCTTTAACAGTAAGTTTTTGTGTCCACCCCAGACAGACAGACAGACAGACAGACAGACAGACAGACAGACAGGCAGTGTATGAAAATCACTTCTCTTTTTTCATTATTACCATTACTATTTTAGCCAGGGATATAATTCATGTAGCTTTTCTTTGTATGATTCCATTTCCACCAGAGCCAAAGCACTGAAAGGCTATTAAAGTCCTCTCTAAGCCTTCTGCATTTTTTCCAGGTAAAAAAGAGAATGTTATAGCCCTTGACCTGTGCAGTCACTTCTTCTGCATTGGCCCTTTTCAGGACCCATTTTTCATCAAGGAACATCATGGTGTTTACACTGTTTTCTTGAGAACACTGGGTTTCTCAAGCATGAAATGTATCGGCACGTGCTTCTATTTAATAGCAATTGACTTGACATCAATTTATAATACTCTTTTTTCATTCAAAACAGACCTTGCCTTAAGAAATATACAGGAAAAATGTTTCTTATTGTTTACTAGTGAGAAATGAAAGAATGAAACCACCTGAAGGAGGGAGGCAGACAATATTGTTTTGGGTAATCATGTTTTGTGTGGGGGTGGCTGTGGCTCAGGAGGGAAGATACTGAACTCTGAGTTCTTCCGATGCATTCATCCGAGTGTGATTGTGCGCGTGAATGTTAGATAGAAAGAACTTAGATGTAGAATGTGTGTGAACGGCTGAATGAAACATGCTGTATAAAGCGCTTTGAGTTCTCAGGTAGAGTAAAAAAGCACTATATAAGGACCAGCCCATTTACATCTATGTTTTAATATGTGCTACTTTTTAATACATAAAAAAAACAATAGTTCACAATGCATTTATGTTTGTTTTTTTTGCTTTTGATTGTACTGTTAGATCCCTCAACTAAAGAAGATACTAGCATTTTCTTTAACAAGATGACAAGTTAACAACAGCAGCTGTACAATGATATTGACATTTAAAAAACCACAAAGTATCCAAACAAGTTTTAAATGTCAATTCAGCATGTTGTAACTGTTGCTCACAAGCAGATATTTCAGCTACAAATATTACAAATTTTGGTTATTTAAATACCTTGTACAATTTTTGAGTCTATATTGACTTGTATTTACAAAGCATGTCACTCAAAATCCATTAGAAGAACTAAACAAAGTCCTGCAAATTTGTAAAAGTCTCTAAAGGTTATGCCCAGTCTCAGGCTTTTGTAATTAAGAGTTTGTAGTGTAATTGATGCGTACTGTTAAGGTTTTCATCCATTGCAAATTACACAAAATCAGAATTTGATTGACTTTGCAGCCTGCGACCTTTTTCACAGTGATATATATATA
>JAVDPK010000593.1:217937-228956 GCA_034780415.1 Cichlasoma orientale
CACACACACACACACACACACACACACACACACACACACACACACACACACACACACACACACACACGAAAACAAAAGCATTCCATTACAAAATTAATATTTAGATTTTGGGAGTCAAATGCCTTGCTGCTTTCTTTGCAGTGTGCACACTGACAATGCAGAGAAAGCAGACCAGTCAGAGAGGCTGCACAGCAAATGAGGTCAAGCAATCCTGGTCCCAGGTGTCACAGAGGAGAACAGATTTGTTCCAAATACGCTCCTGAGGGTGTATATATATATATATATATAATATGAATAAATAATTTGGACACAGTCACTCATTTATATGAATGTGTGAGTGTGTCCAAACTTTTGACTGGTACTATTTAGGAAAAAAGTCTTTAATTAATTTGGTCAAATTTGGTGTACAAGAAGTAGTGATATATAGGTTTTATGAGCCTGAGATGTATACATGTTTGTTAGTCAACTTCATTCAAGATATTTTACAGTTTTGTTATAACATCCATCCATTAATAGTCTAGGCTATGCTTTTGTCTTTTTTGCTTTGTTTGTTTTTCAAAAGATGGATTTCTTGGGAATCGTACACCAATCAAGCAAAACATTAGGATCATTATTGTGTTGGTCCCCCTTCTGCTGTGGTATTTGGCACCCAGATGTTATCAACTTTGAGTCCTGTGAGTTGTGAGGTGGGGTGTCAGAATGGATTGAGATTGGATTGAGATCTGGGGATTTTGGATCAGTCAACACCTTAAACTTGTTGGGCTCCACAAACATTCCTGAACCATTTTTGCTTTGTAGCAGAGTGCATTTTCCTGCTGAAAGAGGCCAAAGCCATCAGGGAATACAGTTTCCATGAAAGGGCGTACACGGTCTGCAACAACGTTTAGCTAGGTGGTACGTGTCAAAGTAACATCCACATGGATGGCAGGACCCAAGGTTTCCCAGCAAAACATTGCCCAAAGCATCGCATTGCCTCTGCCAGCTGGCTTTCTTTCCACAGTGGATCCTGGTGCCAGGTGTTCCCAGCTAAGTGATGAGTATGCACCCGGCCATCCATGTGATGTAAAAGAAAACATGATTCACCAGACCAGGCCACCTTTTTTCATTGCTCCACGGTCCAGTTCCAAAGCTCATGTGCCCATTGTTACACTTTCAGCGATTGACAGGGGTCAGCATGGGTACCCTGACTGGTCTGCAGCTATGCAGCCCCATATGCAACAAACTGCAATGCATTAAGTATTCTGACACTTTTCTATCAGAACCAGCATTAATTTTGGCAATTTAAGCTACAGTAGCTCAGATCACTACAGTAGCTGGACCACACGGGCCAGCCTTCACTCCCCACATGCTTCAGTCACTCTTGGCCACTCATGACCCCATCACCGGTTCACCACTGTTCTTTCCTTGGACCACTTTTGATAGATGCTGACCACTGCAGATCGAGAACACCCCCACAAGAACTGCAGTTCTGGAGATGCTCTAACTCAGTCATCTAGCCATCACAATTTGGCCCTTGTCAGTCTCGCTTAAATGCTCAAATGTTTTTCCTGCTTCTAACACATTAACTTTGAGGACAAAATGTTCACTTGCTCCCTAAAATATCCCACCCTCTAACAGGTGCCATGATGAAGAGATAATCAGCGTTATTCACTTCACCGCTCAGTGGTCATGAAGTTATGCGTGATCAGTGTATGTCTGTTTTTGTTAGAGGACAAAATGTGTCTGGTGAATATATGGCTACACCCAGCAGCCAGTGCAATGAGACTGTAAACATCTCATCTGGCAACAGTGGCATCAACTCTAAGCACAAATGCTGTGTAAATTTAATGTATTTTTCCCCAGTGTTTAATTTTTTATTTAAGCTTTATTTAATCAGGAGATGGGACTCTTGAAATTTGATTGCCTGGCCAATAAAGGGAGCAGCTCAATCAGCAGTGATTATAGAACAAGTTACACATAATCATCAATCTATCCACAAAAAAAAAGCATATTCATGTGCACATCAAATATAAGAATGAGCTATAGAAACATCAGTATTAACAATTTTGAAACATAAAACACTGTATTCATTGCATATAAAACAGTTATGGTCAGGTACTGTAAAACATTTGAAACTAGATATCACTGCATCCAAACAATTACATGTAATTAATTTACTGAGTGCCATTCATCCAAGCATATGGATGTTTAAATGTGGCACAATAAATGTGGCTTGTAGTCTATGGTCACCATGGTCAAAAATGAAATGTCAGTCCAATCCATGCTGACGACCTTCAGCACTGTCACTCCACATTGTCCCATAACAAATTATTCATTAAAAGATAATTGCTTGATATTTCTTTGCTGTAGCACATGCATGTTTCCATCATTGAAGTTAATCAGCTGTGACTGTTTTATGGTCCTATGAAGATATCACCATGAACCTGCACAGACAAAACTTTTTTACGTCTGTTGTCATTGTGTTTAAGCATCACATCACAAACAGAGCATAAAAAAATCACACAATAACAGTTGTTGTGAAAAACTCCACGCAAAGCTAAGCAAGTGAAGCATCCTCCAATCTATAATTGAATAAGGCTGACTTGTGCTATAACACATGACCAGCCACATTCAATTTGAGTGAGGGCTATTGACTTAATGGCAGAACAGCAAAACTCAGGTGATACAGTAAGGTGAGTCCCTTGTCTGTTGGCAGTAGAAGCATGTAGTAGCTCAGACTGACAGCCCCCGCAGTGTAGAGAGATACAACTCATCCAGTATTGATGAGTCTGGCTCCAGTCTGCTCCAGTGCAGGACATCAGAGCCCCCAAAGTGAGGAAATATGCAAAAATGCACACACACTGTGTTTTCATTTTGACTGCCCATTCTCTTCTCATTCTGCACCTCACCTTCCCGTACTCACTGCTTCTGTTTTGAACCTTGAAAAAATCATATCAAGAATCCGTCCAAGAAACATATAATAGAAAGCCGTTTTTACAGTTTCCCCTTCAGTCAGTCTCTCACCAAGGCTCTCTCTCACGTAATTGCTTTCAAACTGTCGCACAGAAAGTATGAAAGATATTCGCTCAGCCTCCAGTCTCTCAGCCTTTACCTTAAGCCTGACAACCATCTGATGGCTGCTCAACAGAAAGCTATCAATAATTGAAGCTGTGATCACTTTGGGGATGATGTTTTTCTTTTTCTGGAGCTCAAAAGGCATGATTTCTTTATCACAAAATGAGCAAAATAAGCCTGTTTATTGTCCCCAGTTTTATCTAACACTGTTACAGTAGCAACATGTAATACAAATGCAACATCGTGGAGATCTGCCAAATATTAGCGGTCTGATCAAATATACTCTGCTTGCTCCCTGTACCAGGACAATGACAGCCAGTTTTAGAGTAGGCTGAATTCTATATGAATATTGAATGACGAATCTTATTTCATCCACAGAAACCGAGCCAGGAAAAAGCACAGAAACAAGACAGAAGGGAGCTCTGACAGATGATTTGCAGTTTTGCCTCCCAGCTCCAATCAGGAATGTTTATGTAGGAACAGCAGATCTGTACACGTGTATGTTTTTATGCACTGACTGAAATACCTTTATGCATATATATATATATTTTTTTAATCTTTACAGTAAATAAATCTTTGTGACCTTTTGGAATTTATTTTTGACAGTGGTCTGATCTTGATCAGAGTCACAGTGATAGAAAGACTAATTTATACTTCATGACTTGATGTCATTGAATACACAGATTAATCACTGAGATTACTTTAGCACTAACTGATCAACTCTTTCATACTTATGAAACAACTACACAACTGTATGTGGAGAATTTTTTTGACCATTCCTCCAATGAAAATTGTGTACTCTCTGAACTGAACAAATTTATTGATTCCATAGCATCTCACCTGGGTTAAGGCCTTGGCTCCAGGCCATTCCAAAACATGAATGTACTTCTCATTCAGCCTTTCTGCTGTTGCTCTACATCAGTGTTTCTCAAACTGTGGGGTGTGCCCCATTGAGGGTCGTTACAGGCGGGGCATGAACAACCTGGGAGAAGCACTAGGTTCGCAGTCTCTTTTTAAATCCTGAAATATTGTATATTTTTATCAAGAAAAAGAAAAAAACTTCAGCTTAAGACTTGTTTGATTTTCTTTTCTTGGAGAGCAGCATTTTCCTTCAAGATGTCCTTCCATTAACACCATTCTTATTCAGCATTTTCCTACGGAATACACACGAACCCTCATTTTGGACAGTTCTGATTGAAACCCAGGTATTCTGAAATGCTTTTGTAGCCATTTCCAGGATATTGATAATTCTTCCTTTAAGGTCCTGTGAAAGGTGTGAACAAGGCAACCAACATTTCTTCAAAATAAGAACTAGATTTTCCTTTATTTACAGGAAGGGGCACCTCCACAATCCGTACTTCCAATCTTATCATCTCCAGTGTGAGCAATTCCTCAGAGTGTTCAGGAAGGACATGAAAAATACTGTTTGTGTCCTATTAGTTTAGTCAGATCATGACCGTGTATTATTGTGACTTATTTGAAGATGAGCCCACAGTTTCAGTGTAATCATCGCACATATCCTCCAGGCTTTTTCTTGCAATGCTGCGTATTTGTTTTGTGTATGAAGGTGAAGCTTTGTCCATGCCCACAAGTGTCTGTTTGTGTGCCTGCTACACCACAGATGGAGAGGCTTAGAGCAGGTGTCCTTGTGGTCGGAGTGCATTATTCAGGCTCAGCGTGCAGGTGCAGCCCCTGACACCATCTCTCAGAACTCCCATTTTTCAGCTCCAGCTGCACTTAAACACCACTGATGCTCTTAACTTGAAGAAATCAAAACTTGGCTATTCAGAGTTGCGCTCAGCAATGCTTTCCCTCCTTTCCTTCTTTTTTGTTTTGAATCTACATTCTGAAGGCAGGTAGGGATGGGGGGGGGGGGGGTACGGGGGAGGCGGGGGGGAGTCGTAGGGTTGCAACAGAAAAAGTACAAGAAAATAACAGACGCGCTCCTACAGGCAATGAAAAAAAAAAAGAAAGTCTGTGTAAAGTGTTGCTAAGATACAGAAATTTGTGTTGGCCGTGGGATCGTCAGTGACATGATCAAGGGAAGAAGCGAATAATAATCTGTCTGGTGTTTTTCAAATGCGTTACTATGGCAACTATGGCAAACTGGAGCACAGGGATAAGCAGGTGAATGACAGGTTGTATATGCACAGTCTGCGCGCGGAGTTCGGCTGCGCGTCGGCGTGCGTGTTGGCAGGTGTGAATGTGTTCTGGGATCAGTTTGCTGAAACCAGAGTAACAGAACAAAGCTTTTACCACGCTGGTCTCGGTGGAGGGCACATTTGCACATACACTTAAGTTTTAAAGCCACTGTAAATGAAAGTCATTTAATCATTTCCCCTGAAAGAATTTATAATTTTGGCAGAAGCGCCTACAGCATAGCAGCTTTTGTTAAAAATCTCTTAGTGTGAATTCTATGAATTCTTATATCTCCAGAGATGACAGTAGCTGTCATTTGTTCCTACCTAAGACGAGAGCGCGGCGGCTCAACAGGCTTTTTTTTTTTTTTTTAAAACGATAATATTGTCATGCATCAGTGCCATAAGATTGCAGTGGTTTTGGATCATTACAGGGTTGTTAAGGTGCAGTGGTGGCCCAGTCTCTCTATGTACGAGGAGATATGCAATCAAGGAGTGAATACTTTATTTCATGCTAGATTTAAGCAGGCTGTTCAGCTCATTTTAAGATGTCATGCACAACTGCATCTTTTTTGTTCCTTTAATTTTTTAGGATTCATCATCTTTCAGTCAGCAAGCATGCAATCATGCATATTCAAAACCAACAAACAGGCCTAAGCAGGGGACGTCGGTGGATGTTATTGCTTTCAACACAAAGTTTATTTCCCATAACACCCAATAATACATTGTGGGAAGCTGCTTTGATTTAGATTTTCACAGATATTCTCTGAATTCCAGAAATAGCCCTGCTGTGCAATGTAATAAATAAGACTGTCAGAGAGCGTTACCTTTAGAGAAGTACATTAAAGGGAAGTTTGCCCGAGAGGTGCTGATGATAGAGAATGACTGTTCATTATCATAATGACGTTCTACACAAAATGTCACCATTCCGTGACAGCCTAAACCTCCCACTTTTTGATATAGCATCGCTACTCGCTGTTCTGTTCAGTTCTGACACCACGGTGGAGGACAGCTGTGCGGGAGCTTTCTGCAAGTCTGTTTTTGATGTGCGAACTTTCCATCTCATTTGTCACTCTGGAAAAAAAAAAAAAAAACACAGAGACACATCGAAATTGAATATAGCACACGCTTGAGATAAACTCAGCTCATAAGATAAATATGCTCATTTTATTCCACACAGGATGCCAGTAGTGGCAGGTGTGTTTAGAAGCACGGATCTAATTTTGAACTGCAAGAAGGGAGAGGGGATTTACTGGCTGTATGTCATTCTAAGCTTTGGGCTGTGGCAGCTAACACGAGAGGTCCACTGAAGTGATGAACAGCCAAATGTGACCTAGAGTACGTGACCTTTAAACCTGTCCAGAAGGGTCAGGGAGCAGCACATGGCGCTCGCACACTGACTGCAAATTCAGCTGCAACCTGACGATTCAGTATAAATAGATTTACAATCTAGGCCGAAGAGTACAGAAATCATATAATCCTCGAATTAAAGGCTGTTTTGACCACTGGCTTTTTTCATGAATTTTACAACATATGCAGATATATCACCAGCCCCTCTAAGGTAGGAAATAATTGCCAGAGTTACTCTTTTATCTCGATGCGCTGGGTAGTATAGAACTGGAACCACGCTGATTTTTTTTTTCCCCAGATGGTGTATCTTTGTCTCGTCGGTGGTCTTAACGAGAGTAATGTGACAATATTCACGCTGAAGGCTGGCAATAACCTTTCTTTCGAATTAAATTATAAGGATACTTCTGTTGTTTGATTGTATTATAAAGGCCCACGTATTGAAAACAGTTTCTCGCATAACAGTTTCCAATTCCAGACCATTCCTGTACGTATTACTTTGATGTAACAGTTGGAAGTTTGGGGGATGGGAAAAAAGACTCTCTCTAAAGCATTCGCATTGTGTGTTGTTAGCGGTATTTTTAATTGGTAAGCCCTCTCCCAGGAATCTTAATGCTTTCTTTCAGAGTGTAAAGTGTGTGAGCTTTGCTGGTTCCGTGAAAAGACAGTGCTACATGTACTGTAGTCATTGGGGCTGAGCTAATTTTGATGTTTGAAACGATTATATCCCATTTTTTTTCATATACTAGTTAATGTTGACGATGTGACATGTGGTTATTGAATGAAACAAGTATTGCTATTAATTACCTCTTGCTCTTGCTTACTTAGTCATGTTGTTGTTTGTTTTTTTGTTTGTTTTTTTACATGAACATGGTCAACCCTGACAGGAAGGAGTAATTCATGACTGTTGGTTGAATATTTGTAATAGGATTTCACCTGCTGAACAGTTTCTGTTTAGTGCATATCCGTCTTATCTGTTTAGTGTGACATGTTGGTGTGCTTTAATTCAGCACCTTTTAACGAGTCATCCTATATAAATATATTTCTCCCAGGATCGCACACTAGATCATTAGCATTTGCAGTTATTGATATTTGGCATTACGGCTCGGTTCCTGGACCATCCGTGCGCATACACGAAAAGCCAAAAAAGCAGGGAGAGCAGCATCGAGTCGCCATCACAGAGCAAGCATCAGTGGCAACATTCGTGACATTACTGAAATCAGAAAAAGCAGCGTAAAATAGAGCCACGGAGGTGGGTTGCAAAGCAGCTAGCAGAATCAGAAGTAAATGTGTGGAGGCTAAAACAGCAGAAACAGCATGCCTCTTATGCCAAAAGAAAGGAGTCGTCAGCTGATGTATGCTGGCAATAATGTGGGCTGATGCTGGCTAAACTTGATTCTGTAGCCTGCCTGCCTGAACTAAAGCAATGGCTGATTTTTGAGCTACATCTCTCTCCAGCGTTTCTCCTTCAGCTGATTTTCATAAGATTTTCTCTGTCGCTGTATTCTCTTTATTCTTTTACACCCACCTGCCTACAAGTGACCCATAGCTCAGAACTTTTACAGTATTCTGTTAATATTTAACAAAAGTGATAAATGGAAACCCTTCTTGGAATTTGGGGTTTTTTGTACTGGTTTACATAAATTCTTTGGTGGAATTCCCAGGGTGGTATTGCCAAAATTCCCTTACTTAATCCTCCTTCCAAAAGAGTCAAAATGATGGACACATCTGACTGAGTGAAGATTGTCTTAGTGGGTCCAAGAAAAAACAAACAACAAGTTGTACAGTGGAGCCCAATTTGAAGGAGACTGCAGCTACACTGAAATCAAAAACCTTTTTCATTGCAGCTGTCATCATTCAGGATTAATGGTGCCTCCACAGAAATATCATGATACTGGCTTTTAAACTACAGTATGAGCTTTAGTTTCTGGATCTTGTTTATGTATTTTTTTTTTTATGAGTCTTTAGAAGAATGACATTATTGATGTCCCAGATAAACCACTAAAAAAAAGGGGAGGACATTTTTTTTTCTGGTGAAAACTGAGCTGTTGGACTCTGGAAGCCAGGGATGTGCATAACTAGATATTTAAAGGTTGCAGCCCTCTGTATTTGGCACCAAAAATACTAGATTGTTAAACAAATGAATTTTGTTCTATTAGTATACAAAGGCAATTACATGTTGGTTCAAAGACACCACCTGCCACTAACAAGTGCCACAACCCTGACAGTCAGCGGCACCTCTCTCTTTCTGTCAGGGGAAGGAAAATAAGCAGATGACAGTTTTGCCAACGAGCAAATCTGCAGCACTTTAATGTAGAAAATCGGCAGTTGGATGTTTACTGTGTGATCAAACTGGCATGTAATCACTCAAAGACAGTTATGTGTAGCCATATTCGGCACTAGTGTGTGAATGCTAGCCTGAATGGAAAGAAGGCTGCCAGTACCGCTGCTAACGTTAGCTAGCACTGGCAAACTAATATGTCACTATGTCTGTGCAAAGTGCCACAAACTCAATAGAGAGAACTACCAGAATTAAGGGGGTTCAAAAGTGAAAGCAGTTGGCATAATTTCTACTAGATCAGCAAGTAAAAAAAACAGGCCAACTTTTTAAGTCTAAGTGGTGGCTGTGTATTGCTACTTTATGTTGCATTTGTGGATGCAGTGATAAATTCTATTCACTTACATTCATTTCCAAAAGTGTTTCAGAGCCCGTGCAATGATTGCCCTTTTCTTTTAATCTAGTACCGCTTCAGGTCCCGAAGATCACAGTGATTTAGTACTTTATTCTGGCTTTGTCCCTTGCACATAAACAAGTCTTTGTTTAATGATGTTGTGTTTTTGTATTGTGGAAGGTTGTCTTTAAATTGCTTAAATACGCACTCCAGTGTAATATATCCCAAATATATGATAGGTCCGTGTGTGTGTTTAATGCTACTAAGATTCTCTTTGTGTTTTATGTGTTTCAGTGTTATATTGCATCAGTACAAATTGTGTGAAACATGATGTGGGCATCACCAAACGGTTTTCAAAAAGTAATATAATTTCTCAACGTCAATGCTATCTGTTCCAATTAAATATAGGGTTTCAGCTGTTCGACCATACATTGCTGCCTTCTCTTTTATTTACATTTAACACAGCCTGCAAACTTTTTTGGAAACAGGCTGAAAAATATATAAATATGCTCTTAATGTGATCTCTTCAAAAGAGAAACTCATTCTTCTAATTTGCCAAGCCTTTGACAATTTAGTTGGAAAAGAGCAATCCTAACACATGTTAATCCATTTAAAACTCAGCAGCAATTTACTTGTGGTTGTCAGTCCAATTTAGTGCACTGCAACATGATTTAGGAGCTTCAAATGCTTTTGAGTGATAGAAGAGATGATGCAATGTTCTTGTTTTTCTGTTCGGTGTCAGCCAGTGGCATCCTAACAAAGCACATTTTGGAATCTTTCACTCCATCAGTGCTCTCCACTCTGATGGAACATGAATGCCAAAAAGTATAAGGTCATTCTTGACAAATTGTCTCACTCCATCAACATAAGAAAACCACTTCCAAACATACAGCTGTGCACATGAAGAGCTCCCTAATCCTCCTCTTTCAACCACAGGACGTGCATTCTGGGCTGCTGCCCTCCCCCTTCAGTGGATAAAGAGATGAAATCTACCAGAGAAAGGCGTGTAGTCCAGACAGTGCCGAGTCAGGATATCATCCTGTTATAGGAGCAAGCACAATAACTTTATGCTGACAAAAACTATCACCTCTCCTACTCATAAAACCCCTCGCAAGGTCAGAAAAAGCTCACTATCTCCATGACTGCTTTGACCAATGCCACAGCTCGGGCCCTCATGAAATACTTTTCTCTTTGAGGCTCAAGTCATCTTTGGCATTGTCAGCTTAATAATTATTATGCCCTGTCAAAGTGACAGCACAATGAAGTGATGGGGAATTTGCCCTTCCATTTTGGACTTGAGTGGCTTTTGGTTTTGTTAGTCTGTGCTTTTTCTAATCTACACAAGACACTTGTGGTAGTGGAAAAGGGAAACGGCATTAAATTCCCAGAGAAAACAACAAATGTCAGACTGCGCTTGGAAAATGTTTCAAAAGAATTCAGCAGGACAGGCTTGTTGAAAGCAGCCTGGAGCCTGTGCAAGAAGCAATGTAGTCAGTGGCTAAATGCGATGAAATAACCTTTGCCGTTGCTCTAGTGGTCTGTCGACCTTGGGAAGCGTGTGCTGCCAATCTGTGTTGAAGTTACTGGGGTCATTGTCTTTCCCTGGGATACGCCACAACTGCTTCCTTAGCTGTCAGAGAAGATCGAGGTTCCATGTCACTTTAGGTCATTATGAATCATACATTAAGATCCAATGAGCCTGGCAACCATGTCAGTTTTCTCATTAAAATGCAAAAGCACACACACACACACACACACACACACACACACACACACACACACACACACACACACACACACACACACAC
>JAVDPK010000593.1:229056-240761 GCA_034780415.1 Cichlasoma orientale
ACACACACACACACACACACACACACACACACACACACACACACACACACACACACACACACACACACAAACAGTATATATCTAAATTGAATTATAATGACTTTTTAAAAAACATACTAAAAACCGTAACTGGTACATGTAAATTCACAAATCAGAAAGGTTAAAATGCATCAACATTTAAAAATGAAGGAATATATAATATTTTGTATTATGTCTTGGTTGGTAATCAACTTTCAGAAAATTTGTAGCATGAAAGATCAAATTTTCTTGATTACACTAGTATTTTGTTGAAACACTGTTCAGATCAGTAAAGCACTGTGTTTGCACAAAGGTGTTTTCCTACTCAGTAGTACTCAGAGTTACGCTCGACAACATAAACAGAGATTAGTGGCAGTAAACTCGGTTCATTTTATGGACGTGTTATTTCACACACCAAACGATAAGACTTAAACACAAATAACAACTTGAACAAAATTGGACAATTGCAATTACAAGATAACCAAAATTAAAATATATTAAATGTAGCCAAATAGAAACAAAGAATGCCAAATGTGCAAAAGGAATAAGTTGAATATGAAACAATGAAAAACAGAGACATAAAAAGCCAAAACAAAACAAACAACTGCAGAGTGCAAATTTGAATATAGACTAAGAATGAAATATTTTAAATAGCTATATAAATAAAAACAATCACAGTGAAAAAAGGCTAAATGTGCAAATGACAATAGCATGTGCATAAAATCAGCCACACATTTAAGTACTGATATTTAACTAATTATTTTCTTAAACCAGACTGGAGTGAAATCAGTGACCCGGTTCGGCCGAATCAGCTGAGTCAGCGGTGCTCCCCAGCTGAACAACTTGGGTGCGCGGTGTTTTCGGTCAGTCTGCGCTCACTCACTCGCCTTTTTGCACCAGCAGCAACAGATAGTCAGCGGACTCATATGATCCGGGTTAATGGAGACCTCGGATTCGTGATTCATGATACAGTGGAAAATTCGACTCATTAACCCGGGCCATTCACTAACCGGCCAACACTAATAGAGATAGACGTGGACTCTGGGTCTGTCAAATGAAGTCACTAAGAAGTGCTGAGATTCTTCTGCATTACACAGAAAGGTCCCGGAACCCAGGGCCTTCTTGCTGTGAGGCAGCAGTGCTAACGCCGCGCCACTGAGCTGCCCAGGGTAACTTTCCAGCTTGCCAAAACTCCTGAATTGAGCAGGCAATTTTTTATAGGCTGCCGTAAATGAACGGCTTCAAACTTGATTTAATACTTCAGTAAACTTTCTTAATGAGTTTATGGTCTCAAGTTTTATTTAATACAAAATGATGTGTAAATTATGGTCCCAACCATCCATCCATACCCCCATCCATTTTCTAACACTTGTCAGGGTCCAAGTCCCAGGGCAGCAGTCTAAGCAGAGATGCCCAAACCTCTCTCTTCAAGGGGATACTAGGCATCTCTTCAGGCGTTTCCAAGCCAACCGAGAGAAATAATTACTTCAGCGTGTCCTGGATCCACCCTAGTCCTTCCTCTAGGGCAGGTCCAGCCTGAAACACCTCACCTAAGACACATTCCAGTCAGATGCCCAAAACCACCTTAAATGGCTCCATTTGCTGTGGAGGAGCAGTTTCTGTGCTCTGAGCCTCTCCCAGATGACTGAGCTCCTCAATCTTAAGAATGAGCCCAGATCCCCTTTGGAGGGACCTAATTCTTGCTGCTTGTATTTGAGATCTTATTCTTTCGATCACTACTCACAGTCCAAGGCCAAAGGTGACAGTGGGAACACAGACCAACCAGTAAAGCAACACCTTCATGATCAGCTTTCTCTTCACAACAGGCTGCCTGTCAATCTCCAAGACATGTAATTTATTATATCAAATTAAAAAAACGAGGCACTGTATGCCAAATGACACATTTTTAAAGTTCATGTTCAAAGTTTCTTTGTACATTGTATCCCTGCATGGTTCTATTGCTTCATGCAGCTACACAAACCAGCACAGTAATGGGTTTTTGAAGGAGTGAGTAAGGACATTGTTCCTGCTACTACCCTCTGCTGTTTTTCTCGGGACTAATAAATCCCCTGGCAGGGGTTGTTTATAATGTCCCTCTGATGTAACTTTAATAATGGGGCAATTTTACAGTGCATATGTTCTCCATCTCCCAGCTCATCTGTTCTGCAATCCTCCTTTGTGCTAATTTGCCAGACCAAAATCTAATGGATGAGTTACTGACGTAAATAAAGCACCATTATTGTTATGTTGCTGCAATTACACTGTGGAAGATGCATACGGATCTATAAGATAAATTCAGTACTTACACAAAGATACCATCAGCAAACCAGTGTCTTTCTTTTTGTGCACTTCTTACATACAAAAAGGAGAAGATCAGCTCCCTTAAGCAACAATGGTGACTTCTCTGCACAATGGCCATTTATTGTCATGTCATTGGCGAGGGAATCGATGCTAACAATGTGACCCCTTGGAGTCCTATCCTTATGCAGTGATTGAGTTGTTGCAGTGACAGCCATTGAAAATGATGATGGGAACAAACTTTAAAGTCCTTCTAGAAATAGCTTTGGGTCAGCTTGCTTCCAGCAGAAGTTGTTTTCGCAGGCCTCGCACAGCAGACAAAAGAGGAACACATTTCAGTATCTCAATCCATATGCATAGCGTGGTATGATATCCAGTTGATGGCTCTGTTTTCCTTGAGTTATTTCAGTGATCCGTCTCGGTGTCTCAGTATGATAATCTATTCTTTAATCCTTATGTAAATCACTGTCAGCCATTCAGAGTGTCAAAAGAGATGCTCTGGAATATCCCGGCACAGACAAGTGGAACATATACAATCTATCAGGTTAACTAAAAGCAAATGAAGGGCATTTATCACCGAGGACAAAAGAACACCTGGCCATTTACACAGTGTCATGCAATCACAGGCAACGCTGGAAAGTCTGCTAGTTTATCTGCAAGGTCAACCCTCCTTGGGCTGGCGCTGGTCAGTTTGCTGTTGCTGTAAGGCTGTGATAGGTGGTAAACTTCCTCCACAAATCTAACTACAATGTTGCAACCAAGACCTCTCTTTGTTGTGCGTAAGCTTGTGTAATAATGGTGTTTTGGCCAGAATGAATTCTGCTGTTGCTCTACAGGATGCTTTTATAATTTCAGCCCTTTGACAATGTGACAGATTTATGGAAATGGCACTGCTGGATTTTATGACATCCATTATCAAAGCTAATCCAATGATGTTCCTGTCTGAAATTTTGAATATTTTATAGCCAGTCGTTGAATGACAGATTCTTGCAGTATCGATAGCCAGCACAACTGCGCTGCATCTAAGTACATTTTGTGTTTGATTTATATTTATTTTCTGCCTCTAAACGCAGCAGACATGGTGTTAGTGAGATATTCAAGGGCATCTGATTGTCATTACAGCAGCACCAAACTCTTAATCATAGCACAACACCTAATGGCTTATTACAGGAGCGTATGCTAAATTAAACATTACTGCATCAATAAATGTTGCATGACATTAACCTGACAGTACTTCATAAATATTGTGCATTTTCCTCCGCCATCCACCCCCATCACCCCAAACTTCCTCTGTTACCTTTCCTCCTACATGCACAATAGCATCCAATAATAACACAGAACATGTTTTCATGCTGTTTTCCCTAATCCACTGGAATTAAACAAATGAGCATTAAATAATTTTCAATTCCCCAAATTATCTTTCAAGTATTTTAATTAGCAAGCACTTTGCAGCATTGCGCACCTGCAAATAGCAATTAGACATTACACATTAGCATTCCTATTTTCATCATCCAAAACCTTTCATTTCTCCACTCAAACCCATCTCACTTACTGGGTTTTTTTCCTCATTTATTCCTCAGAGGATCTGACTTACAGGTGGTGAAGAGCTTTTCTGAGGATGTGGAGCCAATTTCTAAGCTGCGGCTCTCCTTGAAAGGTTAGAAAAATCTATGGGGGGTATTCCCCGAACAGATTTAATGGTGCTGTAGGTCAAAATCTGAAATGACACTGTTTGAACAACTGCAAAATATTACATAATAACAGTTCAACCTACGACAACAATCAGTATTAATTAGAGCATAACATGAAATAATATTTACCCAATGGACTTAACTATGTAAAATACCTTGGGGATTACAGTCAACACTAATTGGATTTCTGCACACAAAGCCATTATTTTATTACCACTGTGGGAGTGTGACAAGCATCCTTTTTGAAGTACCGGTGACTAACCCTGCATTCATGCTCTCCTCAGATGGTCATATTTCCTGACTCACTCCAACTTCTTTGTCTTCGTGTGCTTTTAAATTGGAATGTTCAAAACAACGTAAATATTGCAAAGATAGCTTTCAGTATGTGTTTGCTTTACCTGGCTTGTTATCAGCATCACTGCTTATAAATAACCTTTCTAACTGAGCTAACTGAGCTCACTCTTTGTGGATAAAAACGAATGGTTACAGTCTGACTCTGGAAGCTTGTTTCTGCCACTGGAGAAAAAAATTACCATCCATGACTCAAAATTTTAAGCTAACTATCTCAATTTTTTTGAGTTAATAACTGAAAGTTTAAAGAAAATAACTATAAAATTTTGAAATAGCTCTGCCAATCAGGAAGCTCTGTGAAGGTGCATCATTTCCTTGTTACCTGGAAGCAGAAGGTGGAAGGTATCAGCTGTCCGACAGTTTGACAGGAACACACTGATTCTATACCTGTTATGCAGTTATCATTTGCTAGAAGGTGAAGAACCAATTTGTTCACATTTGTTTTAGTGCACATGTGTCTGAGCCAACAAGGAAATGGCATCCTTCACAGAGCTTCCTGATTCGCAGAGGCAACCTGACAATCAAGTTATTAACTCAAAATTTTGAGTTATGGCTTTTTTTTGTTTGTTTGTTTTGTTTTGTTTCCATGCACCTCGCCTTTTGGGTGAGGTGTTCCTGGTATGTCCTACTGGGAGGAGGCCCCAGGGTAGACCCAGGACATGCTGAAGAGATTATATCTCTTGGCTGGTCTGGGAACGCACAAGTATTCCCCCAGATGAGCTGGAGGAGGTGGCTGGGGAGAGGGGGGGTCCAGGTTTTTCTGCTTAGGCTGCTGCCCCCGTGACCCAGCCTTGGATAAATGGAAGAAGATGGATGGATGGATGGATGGATGGTCAGTGACAGAAACAAGTTTCCATAGTTAAATGAAAAAATAATTTTAAAAAAATCATATGCACTACATGAATCGATAAGAATCACAATTTTTGAACAAACCAAATATTTACTTTCATGTGTCATGCTTTTGTGTATTTATACAAAGACTAATGGTTAGCAGAGAGTAATCTGCTAATGCTGTAAACATGCTTCATTCCACTGTAAAGATGGGCATTTTATCATAGGGATCATAAGTTATTAATTCAATTTTCAAAGAACTGCAGTTTTTGTAACGTGAATGATTACATTAAAAGTAACAAAAATAATACAAGAAAATCCTTTTCACATATTATATTTACAGTGATATAAAACGATATTATTTAATGTAAGGCTTTCATTTCATGTCTTTAATTTTCTTTGTTTTTAGATTTTGTATGCAAGTTTAACTGTGATTTTTTTTCTAAATACATTTATTTTTGTGCATAGGTCAAAACATAATTAAATATTAATCATAATCTGAAGTTTGTGTGGTTGATTGTCAGTTAAGTTGAGTGTTAAACTCTTAAGAAATAGTGCTTGAGGATGTTTTGTTCTCTGAGTGCTTCTGTATAATTTAGTCATGAATACTTAAAGTTATTTAGAGAAATTTTAAGTTTGAAATTAGTTTTTTGAGGAGGTTCAGAAGCCTAGACATTTAGAGGTTTTTATGTAATATTTATTGCCTTATTTTCTGAACACTGGAACTTGATGTTCGTAATTGTTCACTGTACTTTTTCTATGAAATTCCCCGGAGATCTGACATTCCTCACCTGTCCGCCAGTTGGTTTCAGTGTGCTCATTAGCTGATGCTGTTCCTGCTGCTCTCATATCCTCATTATCCTCAGCACACAGCTACCTTAGCATGACCGTGTCAGTTGATCTTAGTTCTATGTTAGAGGATGATCCAATCATTTTCTCTCTGCTTCTCTGCCTGCTCTCTCTGTCTGTTTCGATTTGTGCACGGCATATTAGCACCACGATTAGTTTTAAGTCTGGTCGAACAATAGTAAAGACTTTCTTCTGGTTTTGTGTTGTGAGGAGTTTTAGATGTATACTACACATATTAGTAATGATAAAATTAGTCTAAAAGGAATATATATGCCCAGTTTCATATGCCCCATTTTTCCTCTGCAGGAAAAGAAAACTGTCAGATACACGGGGTCACAGCAGCTGCTCAGGCATTCATCTAGTACCCTCAAGCCCTGTCACTGCGCTGACTTTTGAGCTCAGGCCAGAAACATCCACCAGCGTGGAGACAAGCAACCCACCACTGCTCGTTATATGGCGATACTGTGTGGTGCATGGCTGGCAATGACAGACCTCCAGCCCCCGTTGTCTGCGTATGCTCCGGTCATGACTCGAAATTAGGTGGCAGTGCTGTACCGTGAGCTATAGCTCTACTACAGTCATAAGTGTCAGCATGCCGTCCACTAAGATTTGTTTCTGAGCTTTATTGACCAGTCAGCTCGGAAGTGACACGCATTTTTTCACTTAATTGCTCGATCAAGCAAAGCATGTAAAGGCAAACTGACACGTACAGGATCACTTCTCAGAAATCATAAAACTGTAATAGGGAAAGGCTTGACAACATGGTCTGAAAGGCTCAGAGGATTATGGAGTGCTGAATTATAGTTTCGCCAAGTTTTAGTTTCTGCTCTGACATCTTGGGGATGAAATGGTGCTTTTAACAAATGCTATACCCGAGTGAGAGTTACCTAACACAGTTGCGATGTAGCAGGCATGAAGAAGAGCTGAGCAGTGTCAGTGGCACTGAAGTGCCTTAATCACGGCAAAGAATATCCTGCTTTCATATGAGAGTTGCTGATAAACAAAAAGTCTAGTACACGTTTAAAGCAAGGACTAATGATAAAATTAAGCAATCATTACAACGTGTAAAGCACTAGTTTGCTTAAGTCAGAATGTTAACGTCATGAAGTCGGTACTACTGGCTGATGCAACACAGTCTCATTGCAACTTGTGAAACAATAATGGGATTTTACCTGCTGATTCTTCAACTTGTAAACAAATTACAAGCAAATCTTTGCCTATAGAGTGTGAATGTGTGCACTTTTTGAGCTTGAGCCGGTTGGCGGTGATTAGGTCATTTTGCTCCACAGTTAAAGATCCCGATGATAATTTTTTACTCTTTCTTTCTCTGAGCTTCAGCCTCATTTACTGTTTGGTTGCAGTTAGGCACCAGAGCTACTCAGTTATGTTTCTGCAATAAACTTTTTTTTTTTTTCAGGTTCAGGCAACAAAATGACTTGATATGCGGGCAGTCACAAAACACATTTTCTATTTTCTAAATGAATCTTAATGTGACGCTGTCTGTAATAACATGTTAGTAAATAGCTGCTGGGGGCTGCAGGCAGGCGCTAGGTGGCGCTTTAGCAAGTGATTTCACAGTGACTGTTACCAACCTCACCAACCGGTTGTGGTATGCACATTTTTCCCTTGTGACTTGTGGTTACCAGATGGTCACCAAAACAATCACTGCACCCTCTTTGCAACCAGTTTGACCACAACTGTCATATATATAAATAGAAATTGTGGGTTTTTTTGTGTGCTCCATAACAAGACATTCACGGTTTTAAAAAGGCTGTTCTTGATCTTTGTTAAATCTTGCAGTTCTGTAGTTACAGTGTAAGCGTGTGTGCAGAATTAATATTGATGTACATCTGTGCATGCAGGAGAAACAGCAAGTACAATATATAATTATTTTGTTGCTTGTAGTTGCATAATCTAGTTTAATCTTGTAGAAAATGTCATGGCGTAGGAGAGGAGAACTGTAGGAGAACTAATCCTCCTTTAATAAACCCATTCTTGGAAAAATAAAACCTACTTTACTACACCAAAAGCTTACAACAGAAGGTCAAGGTGATGGAAGGAGCCGTGGCAGCAAAATGTAGTGGCATGCAACATAACGGAACAGTAAAGGTGCCCTCAGACTTGATTTCTTCAGGCAAAATTTACATATGTGATGTGAGCAAAAAGCAGGTGTAACAGGAAAGCGTGTGGGTAATATTGTAAGCACATCCCATGGGAGCCAACATGGCTAGCAGCAGGCTAACAACAGCAAGCTGTAAGTAACAGCCCATATTTTCAGACACATTATTGTCATTAACCTCTTTCCGGTTCAGCGACACCCATTCTTCTCTGCTGTTTGCCTTGTTCTGCCATACAAACAAGGATATAATGTGTCCCGCTGTTTCAAAATTCAATCTGTTTGTGGAGAGCGAAAAGGGAAGGGATTAATTGACAATGAGAAGCATGATGCTGCAGTGGTTGCATTGTACACCTGCAAGAATATAATTGATGTTACTCGCAGCTGACAGCAAAACAGCAGATGAACTAAAAGCCAGACAAGTGCTCTGCCTGACCTGAAACCATCTCATGTTTTTAAATTCACTTTGAATGTTTTTGCGATGTAGTAAAAAGGTAAATGTCAGTAGTGATTGTTTGCCAGAAACAGATTAAATGCACACTTTTCCTCTTACAAACTGCCTGTTAATGGTATTAGCCTCTAACATGCCAAGTCAGTTAGGTTCTAGTTGCTATGTGTCCTTAGCAGAAATGGCCTCAACCTTCAGGGTTGTACTTATGAAACACACTTTATCAGTCATCTTTGTCAGGAGGTAATATGTGACATTGTCTTTTGTCATTAACAGATGTTCTAGATAAAACCGTATCAGCTAAATGTGTCATACTGTATGGAAACGCTCTAATCTTCCCAGATCTTAATCTAATTTACTTGTGTTCAGAATACAGCTGAAAGGAAGTTACATTTGCCTGATGTGTTCCCACTTGAAGATAACAGATGGCTTGATCAGCATAGCATGTTACTGCCATATCATGTTTTGCGCTGGCGTATCTGCTGTAAAGCATTGTTTGTGATGGTGAATGATTATGTAATATTAAAGATCTAATTCCTACAGTGACTGACTGTAAATAATATTATCATTAGGAATTAAAAATAAGCTATTTTACAGAGTTTGCCGTTAAAATGTATTTGATCGTCACATGTTTTGTTATATATATATATATATATTTTTTAATATCACCTCATCAGGTCAAATAAATATGTCTGATACTTACAGGTGTGGGTAGGACATGCACAACGAACCACTGTGTCTCTGTCAAGATTCATTAATTTCAGTATAGCCGAGAACTCGTGCTGCAATCTGCTTCAACATGCATATACTATGTATTCATCTGAGAACACGCAGCCTTTCCTGCATGAGCGTAAAGCCTCATTTCAAGAACAGTTCCACCTCCGCCCCTGCCGACGGGAAACAGAAGATTCATGCATCTTTCCAAGGCCTGGCTTAGTTTATTCAGAGCTGCTGAAGGCTACTCTTTTGTCTACTGTTTGTGCCCCCTCTTAATTTTATCCGCTTATTCGTCAATTCCCATCAAGGACAAGATGAAGTGATTTATGTTTTTGCCCCATCAGATTCTTTGGACGGACACACATTCAAAAGAAACAAACAATTCTATAGTAGGTAAAGATACGCTTTTCTTTGCATCTTATTGCAATTTATGATGAATAAAAGGTTAAATAAACAATTAGATCCACTCATGTAATAGAAAAGGAATGCTTCCAAAAGAAATCTGAGACATACCGAGTCTTCGTGAAACAATCTGCTGCGTGCTTGTAAAAAAGCAATTTGCAGTGCCCTTCCCTACAGTTCACTCCAAATTCAAAGTCTTACTTTTATAGTCAGTGGCAGGAAATAGTCTTATTAACATCCCACGTGGGATTGGCAGTTGTCTGTGTGGTGTGAAAGCTGTGTGGCATCTCTCCTTCCGCATTAAAACTAGGAACCAGAGATTCAGTGTTTGCATAATTGCTTGGAAGTAGAGTTACCAGAAAGTTACTTTCAAGCAGTCACTGGCTATATTGCATTGCCCTCTGTCTGTTTTCAGGTCAGTGCAGTAACATGGGAGGCAGCAATGCCAAGGAGAAGACTTTTAAGACACCGCCTGTGCTGAGTTGAGTTGACTTCACACAGCGAGGCATCCAGAGGCATAAGGTTGATTGGCGTTGTTTGTTTTGCATGGGCTTTGAGTGAGACCCTGGTGTGTCGTGCCAGCCAGCTGTGCAGGCACAACCACTGCCTCATTAAAATATGCAATCATAAGCCATATCTCTGTGCCCCCGAGTCCTCATTTGATGGTAGCCTTTTAATGAGGAACAAGCCAAAACGACTTATACCCATTGCGTCCTTGCCGCTAACCTTTATGCAGAATAGATGAACTTCTGACATACAGTGTGACAAGGAAACACAAAGACACGAGGCATTCGGGGAGGGTTAGTCCCTCATGAGGGGTGTTAAAACACCAAAGGGGTTAGGTCTTACTCTGACAGAAGGCATAGCAGGTGGAGACGGCGTACTTTTTGACCACTCAGCACCCCTGTCGTCTTCCCTTCATTCCTCTGAACCCTTCTCTGGCTTTGTTCTCTCCATTTCCTCACCTATTCTCCCTGAAACATAGCTATAAAAACCTCAGTTGGGATATATTAAAGTTCTGCAGATACACTACTGCACTGCACACACTGAGTGACAAGGACAGATTGCCACCTATTGGTAATAACCAGTCACTGGTTGCAAAACAATAAATGTAAAGGTGACATCATTCCTATCAAACCTTATCATTTCAAGGCATCTGTAAGGCTGTGTGCATGTGCATGAATTAAACTAAGAGCCACATTTGTTTTAGGGTATTTGCTGCTGTCGTTTCCCTTTCTAATTAGGGACCTATCTCAGCTGAGACTACACAAAACACAAATTAGCATAACAAATCATTTCTCTCCAAATTGATCTTTTTATTTGCAGGCAGATAGGCACCAGTGCTCACAACTTGCTAAAATGTCATTATATTTCTATATTAAGATTCTCCTCCACTGTAATAGCTCTCTCGTCTCTTCTTATGCTTTCAGAAAGTATAGAAATTAAAAACTTAACGGCTTTCCATTTAGCCAGCCCATTTCTCATGGGGCCCTCGAACTAATCCGAAGCCTGGGTGGATTTTCTATACCCTAGAGAAGTGTGTCATTGGGCTCTCATTTAAATAATATTATAGTGGATAAAGAAGTGCCATTATGAGCAAAGAGAGCCTTAAGAGCACAACACATTCAAATCGCAACATTGCAGAAGACCACAGTTGGCACTGTGGTGCATGGACTCATTTAGCAGGCCTTTAAACTTGGTTCTCTTGAACGTGCCCACTGTAACCTAAAGCCGGCTAATCTGTTCGCACTTCTATAGGAAGAATCTCGTTGTGCTATTTTTCTAGTTCAGCTAGTGAGATGAAATGGCTTTTATATAATGTCATCTGGATCCAGTGTTGTTTTCGTTAACGATGACGATAACGAAATGATTTCGTTGACGACCCTTTTTTTCACGACGATAACGACATACACATGGCTCTTTGGTGACTAAAACATGACGAGACGCCTGTGAGTTTTCGTTGACGAGACGAGACTAGACGAGA
>JAVDPK010000593.1:240861-271671 GCA_034780415.1 Cichlasoma orientale
AAAACTTGACTAAAACCTTTTGAGTTTTCGTCGACTGAAACTGGACTAAAACTATCACATTTAGAAATGACTAAAACCGACTAAAACTAAGAAGCATTTTCGTCCAAAAGACTATGACTAAAACTAAAACTAAAATGGCTGCCAAAAACAACACTGTCTGGATCCCTTAGTTCCAGTTACACTTAATGGTGTTACGCTCAATCATTTACTACAAATAGTTGCACTGATGAGCCACATTGGAATGTTTCTTGGAGTGGTATACTGTATACACTGCTCAAAGGAACACTTTTTAATCAGAGTGTAGTATCAAATCAGTTAAACTTGATGAAGGAATTGAGTCCACTCATTGGCCCCCACACTCACCTGACCTAAATCCAATAGAGCACCTCTGGGACATTATGTTTCAGTCTATTTGATGCCACCGGGTTGCTCCTCAGACTGTGGACGAGCTCACTGATGCCCTGGTCCAGACCTGGGAGCAGATCCCCCAGGACGCCATCCATCGTCTCATGCCGTATCTGACTGATGATGTCATTTTTAATTGCTGCAATAAAATTTCAGCAAAATGGACTAGCCTGCCACATAATTTTTCACTTTGATTTTTGGGGTGTCTTTGAATTCGGCCCTCTGTAGGTTGATAATTTTACATTTCCATTGATGTGGCATTCTTTCTTTCCTAACACATTACCCACTGCATATGAGTATAGATATCCAGCATGATTTTTTCCCCATTGAGATTTGATGTGTTTTTAAAGTGTTCCTTTAATTGTTTTTAAGCTGTGTATAAAGCAGCAAGTGAGCAGTAAAATTTGCAAGTTTACTTTGACAAGGTCCAAATTGCAATGGTTAGATGTGCGTCTCCAAAACACACAGTTATTACCATGTTTACTTTTTTGGAGTAAAATGTTACAATATTTGGATGACAGGGTGGAGTTTTAAGTTTTTAACCAATTCTAGCCTGTTTGGTTAGCGAGCTGCATCCATAAGCTGCAGTTGCCACACGTCTGTTTTATAGGCATTAGTTGGACATTTTAATATGTGCGTCTGCGGGGAATGCCAGCCTCTACTGGTGAGTAATAGAACTGCAGTTTTTGGTACTTGTGCACTGGCTTCATTTTTCAGCCACAGAGGTTACTGCTTGCTCCAGAACAGCAGTTCTTCAAGAGTGTTCCCATTATTAGTTAGCACCAAAATAACTCCCATCAACTGACACAGGTGAAGCAGCAACAGAGTCACGAGTGTCCAGTACTCACAGATACTTGTGGAGAACAAAGGCTCCAACAAACAAGCGGCTGTGGCTCAAATCAGTGATAAACCGTAATGCTGTTGGTGATGCAATTGGGATGTGACCATCAGAACCGGACCGTACAGAAATGGAAGGAAGTGGCCTCGTTGAGTCATCTTTTCTTTACATCACATTGACAGCCGTGTAGGCGCGTGAGAAAATGGCAAGCTGGTGGAAGCAGTATGTTCTGACCAGTGTTCTGCAGAGAAGCCTAAACATGATTAAAATATACGAAAACATTTACTTCCATTTATTTTTTGTATTATTGTTATTATTTGTTTATGTGATTCTTTGTATCTGTTTGCTGAGGTATCATCTTTTGTTTTTCTGTTGGACCTGTAATTTGTGAAGCTGGTGGGGATTAGCTTTCATTAGCTCACAATAGACCTGGGCATGTAGTTACTAGCTAATTAACCATTACACTATGTTTACTGCATAGTTGGCCTGTGTGTCACACAGATGCTGATTTCACATGGAAGAAATAGAGTGCTGCTTAAAATGATTTTCTTGTCAATGTTGTTTATGGTTTAACGTTTTAAATGAAAGATTTATTAAAGCTGTAAACTAATATTAGTGTCAATTTAATATTTAATATAGCATTAGTGTAAATTATAATTGTTTTTGATGAACATTAATATTAATTAAATATCTTTAAATTAGAAGTTAATAAAACAAAATTGCATTATCATGCCTGTTTCATCTGTTGTTAAAACACACACGCACACACACACACACACACATACAAAACACTTTGCCGTTTCAAAAAAATACAGATGCAAAGGCTCTGTGTACATTCCTACTGTCTACAAGCTGGAGTGTCCTTGACCAAGACACTAAATCAAAAGCAGAGAATGCAGCGAATATGCATTTGCTGCCCTCTTCTGAATATCGTCACATCTGATATGAAGTGAAATTGCTGTAAAATGATCCCTGGAGTACTGTCACACTTTTTAGTTATATAGTGTGGGAAATGAGTGAAATGCTAAAAGCAAGACAAAGGGCGAGAGAGTGAGAAAGAGGAAATGTGCGGCACATTCCAAACTCTCAAGCCATACAAGGCAATACACAGGCCAGTTTGAGGAACTAGTCTGAATCAGCATATAACCGTATGTATGCATAGAGCAGCTATCCTCGCTTGTTCCCAAACTTTTCATCAAATTTGCAGATTTACTTGTGCATGTGAAGGCACAAGAGATGTAAAGCAACAGAAAGAGCAGAAGAGGATCTGAATTTACGCACTGGAGATCCGTAGCACTAAGTGTCAAAATGGTGTAAAATTCTATGTTAGGACTGTACTAAAGATAAATGTTTTTGAGTTTATTGTGCATGTCTGATCAGCTCTGCACATCCAAATGGGTATCTCATGTAGGGCATGCTATTTAACCTGCTTTAGCTTCTCAAACCTTTTGCAAATCTGCAAGCCTCTTTCCAACCCACCTCTACCCCAGCTCCTCCGTTCATGCTGTATCTGACTATTGGAGCCCACACTTTCTTATGTATACATGTATGCATGTCTTATGTATCCAGGGAGGTCTCAGATCAGACCCATCCTGCCAAACAAATACGCCGCTCAAAACAATTAAAGGAACACTTTTTTTTTTTTTTTATCAGTATAGCATCAAGTCAATTAAACTTGAAATTGATATTGATCTGGTCAATTAAGTAGCAGAGGGGGTTGTTAATCAGTTTCAGCTGCTTTGGTGTTAATTAAATTAAAAACAGGTGCACTAGAGGGGCAACAATGAGACAACCCCCAAAACAGGAATTTACAGCTGGAGACCGACATTTTTCCCTCCTCATCTTTTTTGACAGGTTTTTCACTAGTTTTCCATTTGGCTAGGATCGGTGTTACTACTGGTAGCATGAGGTGATACCTGGACCCTACAGAGGTTGCACAGGTCCAACTCCTCCAGGATGGCACATCAATACATGCCATTGCCAGAAGGTTTGCTGTGTCTCCCAGCACAGTCTCAAGAGTGTGGAGGAGATTCCAGGAGACAGGCAGTTACTCTAGGAGAGCTGGACAAACCCATCAGCAGGACCGGTATCTGTTCCTTTGTGCAAAGAGGAACAGGATGAGTGCCACTGTCCCAGAGGACATTATGTTTTTGTCCATCCAATGCCCACCAGGTTGCACCTCAGACTGTCCAGGAGGTTAGTGACACCCTTGTCCAGATCTGGGAGGAGATCCGCCAGGACACCATCCGTTGTCTCATTAGCAACATGCCTCAATGATGTCAGTCATGCCATTGCCAATAGAGCACTTTGCTCTCAGACTGCTGGCTTACACGTGGTTCCAGGATACTTAAGAGTAGAATGGGAGGAAGAGCCTTCAGCCTTCAGGCCCCTCTTCTGTGGAACCAACTCCCAGTTTGGATTTGGGAGACAGTCTCTCTATTTTTAAGATTAGGCTTAAAACTTGCCTTTTTGCTCAAGCTTACAGCTTCCCTGAGCCTGGTTCTGCCGGAGGTTTCTTTCTCCTAAAACGGAGTTATTCCTTCCCACTGTCGCCAAGTGCTTGCTCATAGGGCATTGGTCTTTACCTTACAAATTAAAGCGCCTCGAGGCTTTGGCGCTATATAAATAAAACTGAATTGAATACAAGCATGTGGGGGCCATACAAACTGAGTACCATTTTGAGTTGCTGCAATGAAATTTCAACAAAATAGCCTGGCGCACCATTTTTTCCACTTTGATTTTTGTGGTGTCTTTGAATTCAGCCCTCTAGACGTTGATAATTTTCATTTCCATCAAACGGTGTTGCATCCTTGATATCCAACATGATTTTTTTTCCCATTGAGATCTGATATGTTTTCAAAGTGTTCCCTTAAATGTTTTTAAGCAGTGCACTACACATTAAAATAGCCATTTTCATTTGACTCCTGACTGAATTAAGATAGTTAACATGATAAGCACTGTATCTGCTAAACATCACAAACTTAACACTGTAAAGGTGAGCATGAAAGTCAGCTAACATTAGCATTAAGGTCAAAGGATCACTCTGCCTGCATATAAGCTCAAAAACCTGCTGCCCTGAACGGCTATGGACTCTTACTTTAGTCATTATTTCTGCAGAGCTACTCTAGTTATTGACATGAGCTATGGTTACTAGGAGATTTGTGCCGTGTCTGTAAAGCCTGTGTAGCTATCATGAGCGGAGGATAATGGTGTGCGAGGTTTGGGGTGGTGGGGGGCTTGATGGAATCCATCCTTCATTAATATCTCCCTCGTGCTCACTAGACGCACTCTTTGGTATTTAATAGTAAATAGAGGAAAAAATGACATGCTGGTTGGCCTGTGGGAAATTGGTGTCACTCCCTCAAATTAGCCAGTCCTTTGTGAATATGAATAGAATAATTTGTGGTTGATCACTTCTGCCAGCAGGTTTGTTCATTGTATAATTTCTTCCCATCTTAGGACACTGTGCCAGAGTCATTTGACATTTCTGGGTCAGTTCTAGCTGCCGAGGCATTTTTTTTAAGGTTCAGCGGTAAATTGATACATGACAACGGCATGTTTTTATACATGGAATAATATCACCATGGTTTCTTGGCTGGAATGTGGGACCAGCAGTATCACGTTGAGGAGGTAATATGACGTTGCCCCAGGGCAGCCTTGCCTCTCTCCTTCTCTCCTCTCTCTCTCTCTCTCGCTTTCTTTATCTTCGTGTCTTTCTGACATTTTTCTCTTTTCAAATAAGCAGAGAGACATCACAAAACAAAAGAAAAAAAAAAGAAACAATAGTCAAGCATGCATTGTCTTCGCTTTATTAAAAATGCATACAGGACTTCATCTTAAATTCTACCTGCCAGTCACTGCAAATCCCATTCGGGGACACAGTAGGGACACCAAACGCATGCAGACAAGCATACACGAGAACCTTCTTCTTCCTGTTATGGAAATTCTGTAACGTATTTATGGTCAAATCTTCAGTATCACAGTATACACAGTATACAGTTGAGCTGAGAGGTTTACATACATACTGTTCTTTTTCCAGGGTGGCATGATTGTATAGATACATCTTTAATGACTAAAAAAATAAAAAATAAGAATTCGGTGCACAAGTTTGAATTTATTTTGGACTTTCTGTAATCTACACAGGCTCAAATTTATACATACAGGCTCAAATTTATACATACAGGCTCAAATTTGTACACCCCCACCAATATTTGTTTAAACATCCCTTAGCCAGTTGCACCTCAAAGAGGTGCTTTTGGTGGCCATCAGCAAGCTTCTGGCATAATTCTGGCTGAATATTTGACCACTCTTCTTGGCAGAATTGGTAGAATTCCTTCCTTTTAACCTTGAACACTAATGGTGGGTGATTTTCACCAACGTGAGAGTGACAGTGTTACAAAACTCATGTTTTTGAGGGTTAAATTGGTCAGTTTTCTGACATGGACCCAACTTTTAAGCTTAGTTCACAATTTTTCAATAGGGTTAATGTTGCGCCTTTAGGAAGCCTATTTCACAAACTTAATGTTAGAGTCCTGTTGGAAAACCCAACGATACCCAAGTTTCAACCAGCTGTTGATTTAAGGTGAAACTGCAAATTTTGGAGGTAGTCCTCTTTCTTCATTATTCAATCCACTTTGTTCAGTGTACCGGTGCCACTGGCAGCAAAACAGCCCCAGAGCATGACGCTACCACCACCATGCTTGATAGTTTTGACAGTGTAATTACATTTGAAAGCCTCACCTTTACTTCTCCCAACATACCTCTTGTCATGGTGGCCAAAGAACTCAATCTTTGTCTTATCTGACCATACAACTTTTCTCCATAAGGCATTTGGCCTGTCTGTGTGGGCAGCTGCAAATTTCAGTTGAAGGAATTGATTTTGGAGATGTAAAACTTGCTTCACTGTGGGCAGTGAGGCTTTGACATCAGTTTCCAGTTCATGGCACGCTTGAGGCTTGGTGGTTCCTGGGTTGTTTCTGAACATCCTAAACAATTTCCTCTCATCTGAGTGTGACAGTCTGGATCTTCTTCCAAACCTTGGTAAAGTGGTGACACATCCAAATCACTTGCATTTACATATAATTGTTTGAACTGATGATTTTGAAATCTGCAGCGATTTAGAAATATCTCCAAGAGACTTTCACAGAATGAGAACTGACCTACAATTCTCATTCTGTGACTTGCTGAGTTCCTTGGACTTTCCCATTATTCTGAACACTGGAAAATTTAATGAATGCTGGCAAAGAAATAGTTTTTTATGCTGAGAGCCTGCCAGTTGTAGTCTATCATGATTACTAACAAAAACTTATTAGGCCTTGGCCTTGTCAAGTTAAAATACATTGTATAGCACAACTTATTAGCAGGTTTAAGTGAATGAATGTATATATGAGCCTGTATTAAGAATCTATGCTGCACAGTCATTCCACTCTGTAAAAAGAACAGCTCCAAGAAATCATTAAAAGCCCGAAATTATCATAACATTCATGCCCATGAGTGTATGTAAACCTTTGATGACAGCTGTGTATTTATAAGGAACACGGTAAAGTTTATGGGTGAAATGCAGTAGATGGGAATGGCCGAGCAAACAGTTATAGGGAGGGGTAGAAAGGTCAATTTGTCTTCAGATTGTTCTCCACAACAGCACGTAATCAAAATACCAGAGGAATATTTCCCTAGAAGGAAAGAAACAGGTAGTAAGTAAAGTAAAGCTTTTTTCCACGGGTCACACGTGATCTACACAGATATCTTTTAGTGAGCAGCTCTGTGCATGATACAAAATCTGTTGTGTTGTGTTGGTTGGCTACAGTGTGTTGTATCATAAAACTGGACTTTTCCGCAGTGAAGGTAACTTCAAAGAAGCCTATTACCATTTTAGACTAATTGGGCCAGCTATAGCCCAAAGGTTAGGCAAAGCATGCTTGTGACCATAAAAATGTATTTTCAATTTCCAAACCAGTTGGAAAAGTTTAGGCCAATAGGAGGGCTTGTAATTATGGCATTTACCCTGTAATGTTGCAAAAAATAACTTGAATATGAGATCATAATGGCTGCTCCAGTGATGTAAACTTGCTGGAACTGGTTAAGGAATGAGCTTAAATCTAAACTTTGTTCTTTTGAAACAAAAATGTAAAAGTAGGTCCTCATAGATGCTTTATGGAATGCAAAGCGTGCAATGTGGACTCACAAAATCGGAAGCATACCACACAAATATTTGGTCATACTGCTGCCTCTAATGAAACACAGGCACAGTGAGTCAGAAGGGCCCCGTCCCCTGTTTACAAAAAGTGGGAAAGCTGGTACACATGTATCTTCTTGCTGTCCCCTCTGGTGAAGTCATCTCCTCTCATGGCCTAGTGTGCCATTGTCTAAAGAACTAGAGGAATAGATGAAAACCTGTACCCAGACTCACCCCCCTTCTCAGATTGGCTGCAGTGAGTTGCTTTTGTGCCATTTACAGAACCCCACCACCCCCACCCCCAGTGCACCCATGCAAAGGAAAGTTCATTAAAGCCTAAAATAGAGCTCTTTCCAAAACAGGTACTAAAATGTGAAGATGACCCTCTGAGCACATGTTTGATTCCTTCGTATCCCCGTTCATAAATATAGAGGAAGTAATCTGACATAGAAAACAAGTCCAGCGTTGCATTGTGGCAATAATGTTACTGTTTTTCCAATGAGGTATACTCTGGTGTGCTTCTGTCATACTTTGTCATATTTGTCATCACCCTTATTCATTTGTAAATATTATTTTCATTTATGGGCAGTAATACAGTTTATATTCATGGCTGCTTCACAATAACACCTCTGAAACATTGTAGTAAGGTTGAGATGATGACTATAAAAGTGCAGTCTCTGTAGACATAAGGCATCATTGTAAACGAATGCAAAAAAATGTAAGCAATTTTAAAATACTATAAACCTTCAGCAGAAAAATAATGCCACCATATTGCGAGCTTTAAAGTTTCATCTAGCTCACTTGCAGTCAGCCTTGTATAAAAATATTTCTGTCACATGTACAAGGCAAATTCTGACAGTTTTAGTGACAATCAAATGAAAACCAAATGGTCTCTGTTCCCTCAGATCTCAACTAATGGCATTAAAGAGGGATAGAGAAGATGACAGAAGCAATTCTGAAACAAAAATGAACAAAGTAGCTCAGAAGTTGTTCTCTCTCTATCCACCCTACATATATTTAGTATGTGTGGGGACTGACCCCCAAGAGGGCAGATGAAGTGGATGTTCTGTAAAACACAGCTTGTGTGGGGGCAGTGATTGGCAAAATCTCTTGAATTCTTTGAGTCAAGCTGGTGTTTGTTTATCTTGGCATTGAGTGGTGATGTTATGCACTGACATCGATGTTGTCTGCTTACCAAGTAAGAAGAGAGCTGGCCTACAGGTCCTTCTCCCAATTGGCTTTTACTGGTGAGAACAGTGAGCATGCTTTCTTCCTAGTCACAAAAAAGTGTGGATGTATTATAGTTTTAACGGACCAGCTCGCTCCGTGTTTATTGTATAAAAAGTGACAAAAAAGGTGCACATTTTCACTGTTTCTTCATAAAATAGGGCCAATTTAGAATCACCAATGAATCTAATCCTATGCATGACTGGGAGGAAGCCGGAGTACCCCGGGAGAACCCAAGCTGGCACGGGGAGAACGTGCAAATGCCACACAGAAAGGCCCTGGCCAGATTCAGACCCAGTACTTTCATGCTATAAGGCAGTGGTACTAACCACCACACCATAATGCTTCCCAATAAATAAATAAATAAATAAACAGAAATAAAATGTGATATATAAATATAAAATATAATCAAATGGTCTAAAATGTAGAGGCTAAAACTGAAGGTGCATGTGGTGTGGGGTAATATTACTGTCAATGACGTATGGCTCTTAAATGTGTGTGTGTGTGTGTGTGTGTGTTACCATCTTTGGGACAAAAAGTCGGGGGTATGCATCCAGTAAGGGTTCCCAGGCTAGACCCCTCCCATACTACCCAAGCTTACCTCAGACTGTGTTCACTGAGTAACAAGGTCCGTGTTGAGGAACCACGGCATACTGAAGATAAGTGAGCTACTAGAACAAGAATACGACATAAATAGACATGAAATGAGAATCGGGAACTGTTGGAATGCTATTACATGAAGAGGATATGGACTCTTCGACATCCTACATTTATCGACATCAAAACAACTAGTAGCTCATTGTTCCAACATCTGCAAGAACCAATTGCTATCGCAAAAGCGAATGGCAAGGTACAACACAAAGGCTACAGCAAGGGAAGCCACAGGATTATTCCCCATACTGTAGTTGCAAAGTGCAGTCTAAACAGATACTGTAATAAGCCAGCAACATGGTACATTAACAACAAAAGTTGAGCTATCATTCATATTATGAAAAAAAAAAAACAGCCCTCCTGCTCATTTGATTGACAACATCAGTAGCCTAAACATTATCCTGACGAGATCAGGATCTTATTTACTATGTTCATGTCTTATGGAATACAACATTTTGGTCTTGCCTAGAGTACAGTATAAGACAAAGTAGGCTTTTCAGTAGGACGTGCCTGATTTTTGTGCATGCCAAGTTCCTAAAATGTGAGTATGCTGTGTATTCTGAAAATGCAGCATTTGTATGTATCAATGAGTTTATTTTCACTAGCATAACACACCTAACACATTTGCTTCATGAGAAGGCGCACCTGTCTGAAAGTGGAAGGAGAGTTGGGACAATATTGTCATGCAAATCAGGTTTGACACCAGGCAGCAGAAGCAGGACATCGCAGAGGTGATGGGAGTTCCACATTAATGCTAATGACACATTTTGAGCTACCTTTAGTATGTAGCTATTAAAATAATTTTATAATGTATATTTATAATATAAATACAGCCTGAAGCTGTGTTCATGGAACTTCTAACAAGAGACTGAAAAGGAAGACAGCAATACGTTTTAGAATTTAGATTCTTCAAAGTTGGCACGTTTTGCTTTGATTACAGCTTTGCACACTCTTGGCATTCTCTCAATCAGCTTCAAGAGGTAATCACCTGAAATGGTTTTCCAAGAGTCTTAAAGGAGTTCCCAGAGATGCTGAGCACTTGTTGGCTGCTTTGCCTTCACTCTGCGGTCCAACTCATGCCAAAACATCTCAATTAGGTTTAAAACAGGTGATTTTGGAGGCCAGGTCATCTGACGCAACGCTCCATCACCCTCTTTCTTGGTCTAAAAGCCCTTACATAGCATGGAGGTGTGTTTAGGGTCATTGTTCTGTTGAAAAAAAAAGATACTTTATAAACATTTTTAACTTTATGGACTAACAAGGTATTTTGGATTCATAGAATGACCTACATCATTTTTTGTCTACATTATGTTTATTTGCCAATGATTGAAAAGGTATTAACAGAATTTGTCAGCCAGTGAAACAACCACAGTCTCTTTACACAAGGCTGTGGCATACATGTGTCACAAACAATGTGGGAATCCAACCATTTATAGATGTCATTTTTCATCTTGATAACTATTATGGCATTGATAAAGAAGAGCCATTACCAGAACTTCAAACAAATAATTCTAGATACTGACATTAACATTAATGAGACCACAATGAACATTATTCATCAAGTGAATCCACTTGAAAATGATGGAAACCTTTGAATAGATGTTTTCTTCACTTCTGCACCTTCTACAGTGAATAGCAAAATAAGTTTTTTTTTTAGCATTACTTTGTAAAAAAAAATATAAGAACATTTAAGAAAACATATCTGATCAAAACTAGCAACATATTCAAAGCATTTTTCATCAATATGACTATTGACAACCAGAAACTGATAACAGGCACAGGGATAAACAGACACAGAATTAAATAAGAGACAGACGCATAGAGAGAGACATGAAAGGGCTAAAGTGAGACAAAGAGAATATGTTCATGGTTAAGTGTCTAAATGTAAAACTTCTGAAGCTCATCTTAAGCAGTTGATATCAATCATTGTAAACTTCTTTAAAATGTACCTTGACTGACGCAGTTGAATTGATTAATATTAAAAGCATAAGTTAATATTATTTCTAGCAGCAATACAATACAATAAGGGAAAGTATGCATATGCATTTTAAAAGACAACTAATAAGTTTGTACTTTTTTTCAAAGACAGAAACTCGTACAACATAATGTGTTCATACCCTGCAAAACCCGTAAGTGTTATTTAATGGAAAATCAAACTTGTCGTTGAACAGCTGGCACGAAACATGCAGTGGCAACCTAATGCAGTTAACACATGTGCTGGCAAGAGGGAAAGCTGGTGTAGAGGAAATGCTGTCTTCCACTCTATGAATAAACTCAATAGAGGGTGCTAGGCAAAAACCAATATGTGGCACCACAGTTGCTCCTGTTGTGAAGGCCAATAGCTTAATTTCGAAGGTCCTTCTTCTTCTGCTTACACAAAAACCGAAAAGGAAAAAAATATTAAAAGGGGTAGTGTTCCACTTACTGTCTATATAGTTGCTCATTTACGCTACATAAATTGTCAATGAATATTAACCTAAAGTTAGAACCTGAATGAATGTTGTAGCAATGACTTTAAACCTTTACAAAATCTGTATTAAAAAACAAATAAATTCAAATAATTTTGCAGTATTTATTTGAAGTTTCTAAGTTACTTGTGCATTATCAATTTGCACAATTAACTGTAGGAAGTTAGTACCTGGCTATATTGCTTAATTGGTAAGGTTCTGATCCCTTTTCTGATTAACCTGAAAAACATCTAACACAAAATACTTTTGAAATGGACCTTGAACCCTGTGGATGACCTGAAACATGACAATGTCATGTACCAGCAGATCTCTGTATCTTATTGACCACATGCATCTTTGCATTGGCCAAGTACTCAAATAGAGGTCCTCAAGGGTCAAGGTCCTTAAGGGTTGTACTTTGAGATACCTAGCAACACAAGAAACAGCAGAAGAACTTGTAATGAAAGCTGCTTGTTAGTCATATAACTTATTAGTAGGAATCCAGCCACTACAAAACTACATTTTTTTTTTTTTTAGCATGGTTACAATGTGTTTAAAAAATAAAAAGGAAAATAAACTCTGTAGTCTACCTTGAGTCGTAATGACTTACTGAAAGTGGGCATTCAGCAATGGGCAGAATGAGCTGGACTAACATTCCCTTTCAAAATTTAAAACTGCAAAAGAAAACAGAAATGCAAACTATTTCTAATGAAATATTGACTTTGACTTTTTCGAAGCATTCCAGGTAAGCTGTGTCTTTGAAGACTGGATTTGCTGAACTGCCAAACAGAAGAGAAAATACTGGCTCTGCCAGCTATGTAGTACCAGCAGTTTCTCAAAGCTACAAAACAACAGAATAAAAGGAAAAGCAGTATCGATTAAATAGTTCACATTATTCATTTTAGGAAAAAAAAACATTATATATATACTGTCAAGAGCCAAGTTCTTGATGTTTTCATCTCCCAAACATGGGTGACCTGGCAATGGTGTCCATCAATAGCCTCAATAATCCCTCCTTGGCCTCTCTAAATCAACCCCTTCCTCATTTTTCCCCATATAATCTGTGAATTTCACACAGAATGTCAAGTTGGGATAGTAAGATATCCTTTGGAAACCACACAAAGTTCCCTCCCACACAGCAGAGCAGTTTATATTAAATTTGCACTGCTGTTTAGTACTAATTTTGTTTGACAGTTCCAGTAGTATCTCTTGAACTGAGACCTTTCCTGCACAAAAAAACTAAATAAAACACAAAATAAAAATAAATATACTCACAGTAATGCGACAGAATTTGAGAAATTGGTCTTAAACTGAGCATACTGATTCAAAGCCAAAACTATTTATATCGGTCAGACAGTTCTGAAAAGGTCTAATCATCTCTCGAGCTTAAATTCAGTGCGACTCATGTGTGTCTCTCCAAGCTGGCAATTATTACTTGATTTAAGTCCTCGTCATCAGGAGACTCGCCAGAAAGCCATGCCACGAGACTTAAATATGAAGAGTAATCTTCATCATGAACACTCATGGCAGGGATTTCATGATTGTGCCAGGGTTGCCATCATTTCTTGCCATGTAGCCTTCATCACAAATGCTACTGCCATCACTTCCTTGCTTTGCTATTTACCGGCACTCCTGGCAATACAGTTGGTGCCAGTGACATCTTCATCATTGCTGCTATAGTGCCAGAATTGTCACCTTTACAATGACTGCTAAACCTTGTAGTAACCCTGGTAGTGGCTTGGGTGCTCATGCCTGCTTCACTTGGTATTGCTACGTCTATCACTACGGCTTTCTTCCTCTTCTTGTCCACCACTACTATGTCCGCTTGGTTAGCCCTTACCCTCCATGCATGGTATGGAGCTTTCTTGTCTTGATCTCAGTAGCTTCAATCTCCTCCTCTGGCCAGCTTATTATCTCAGCAAGGTATATCTGATTACCCGCAGGGGGTAGGTGTTGATTGTCCAGATCTTGTTCTTCCCATTCCTTCCAAATAAATAAATACATAAATATATATAATATATAAACCAATCCCCTGATTAAAATCACCTGATTTCAGGCAGGTATTGGGATATGTCAGTTTTTACACATTGTATAGAAGAAAAATGACTATTGTGGTTCCTTTAAATTCTGTTTGTAACTACCCTTTTCTTCTTGTGCCCAATGTCCATGTGCTGAAGCACTGCTAAGCTTGATAATGTGGTGCTCTTTCTGTCCTGACTGTAGCTGCTGCTGCCATGGCCAAGATGCTACGCTGGTGGGAGGGAAAAGGAGATGCTGTGTGACTATCCAACATATCCATACTTGTAGTTTCAGTATTTTAATGGTCTCTGCTGACGCCAAATTATTGTTTAGTAATAGTAAGGCTCTTGAGTAGACATCAGCATGTTGGTGTGTTTTGAAATGTGTTTTTTTTTTCACCTGTTCACCTGAAATCTTCTTGGTTTTCAGTAGTGTGTGTGTCATAGTGTTTCAGCAGTGTGTGTGAATGATTACATTTCAGTAGTGTGTTTGCAAGCATTTCAGTAATTATTGTCTCTAACGGTGCCTCATATTGGAGGCGTGGTTTTCTCAGACTATAGCTATCCGCCTCCTAACCCAGTGGATTTCCCACTTCCAGGCTACAGCAGTTTAAAATGGCTCCTGGGAAAAGGGGAATAATAAGAAATATTAGGAGTTAACAGATGTAACGTTTACATAAACCCTCCACCCAAATCAAAACAACAATTTGGTGGGGTAGAGCCTAAATTCTTAATATTACAGGAAACACTGTTATTCAGTCTGTTGTTGCTCTAAGTAATGTGTAGGTGACTTGGAAGCTTTTTTTTATTATTATTATTTGGAGCATAGGAGTTGGGGTTGGAATCAAAGATAAACAAGTTTTCTCCATAAAAGGTATTCTGTGCATTTGTGTTTGTGTTTCTGAGAACATGCTGCGGTGTTTGGGGGTTGGCACATTTTTGTGTGGAACAAAAACAACAAAGGAACTAGTTGGTGTCACTCTGCGTCACTATGTGCTGGGCTAAGAATGCAGGTTTATTTTGACTGGATGGTGATCAAAGGATATTTTATATTGCACTGTAGTGTATATGAGGGGATACAAGCAAGAGGGATATTGGTGTACTATATTCAGGCGGATTCACTGTATTCTTGCCTAAGAAGAGCAGCAGATAACTTCGCATGCTGCAAATGTAATCTGTGTATTCTAATGTAATCTGTGCTGGTGACACAGAGTCACGCCTTGAAGGCAATATACAAATATATTACAATAATTAAATGTGAGAAATTATGTCCCTTGTAGCTGTTAACTATATTACTAGTTTAGTGCTATCTAACTAACTAACTCTGCACCCATGTAGGCTTTTCCACTATGATACCTTTATCAGGTATTGATAACTCACCATCACTATCACCTTATTCTACACCCCACTCAAATTTCCAAAATTTCAGTTCTCTAAAATAAACGGTTAAAAAAGAATATCTATTTTAATGACCTACTTCAAAACACTCAAACCTTACCTTCTGGTATTTGCTGATACTGAGTACCAGTCCCATTCCAGCGTTAAAGGTCTCATATCCTGAACATCCACTTATATAGATTTTTTTTTTTTTTGAAGTGTAAAGTATGAGCTGTAAGTGCCTGAACCCTCTTACTGCTGGTATTCTTCCAGCCCCCCGGTAATAAAACTGCTGTGCTGCTTTACAAGCCAGCAAAAATTTCCCCTTTTCTACGTAGACAGCAGGTAACTAACAGGTGCTGAGCTAAACATTCAACAATAGTCCCGCCCCCTTACTGCTTACATCTCCCCTGTACCGGTGCCATACCATCTAAGGCTAAGCAGAGAATCGTAGCTTCCTGCAAGCAACTGCTGTGTACTGCCAGTTTAACTGTAGGATACTTTTAAAGTGTTTATTTAAGTGTGCATTTAAAGTCTTAGGTCGCTTTCTAGTAATACCTCAGATAAAGTCTTCACAGGAGTAGAAGAGCCATGTTAGGGCTTAGTGATTCTAATACCATTAATGTAATTATTAGCTCGGATATTCCAGGTCTGTGGAAATAGACCACAGAGAACTATGGTAACTTTAAGGGCCAATTTATTGCTGCTAGCTGTTTATAGCTGTTTTTACTTCTCTCCTACTCTCTCCCATCACTCAGCATGCGTTCTGATACAGCTGAATTGACAATAAATCTGTTCTCATGTACATGTTTTTTTCATTTCCTGTTGTAAGAGAACAGAACAACTATGCAATATTGATTAAAACGAAGCACACTAAATACAGGGAGAAAATCCTAACATACTCATGCTGTTTACTGAGCTGCTGCTCTGCACCTCTGGAGTGCAGATTTTTGCAAAGTTGTCTGACAAGTTTCATATATGTTAAAAAAGCCACCAACAAATGTTTTATTCTAGTCTATATTGGCAGTCATAGACTAATAGAGTTGCTCTGATTGGCTGCTTCTCTCTATCACTCACAGCTCTTCCTAAAAGCAGTGGGTGCAGCAGCCATTCCAATTGCATTTTGGCTCTGTGCTCCAACAACTTGTTAACTTTCATCTAATTTTTCTAATTACAAGTCATATTTGACCAAGAAAATATTTAGGATTCAGTTTTAGGGGTTTTATTAAAAGACAAATGTTTTAAATTATTTCATAAGAGATCTTAAACGTAAAATATACTTTAGAATCTACTAATAAGCACAGGCTACAACAACTAACGCAATAGCTAAGAGACCTAAATAACTGAATGATTGAAGTAGAAGAACATTGTGGAAAAGACAAACGGATTGGGATGTTGAGCAAGGAAGACCAGGCCAGGGCGGGGGAGTGTGTGATGGATCGTGTGGAGAACTGAGTGGGTTCCTGACTGTGCAGAGCAGCAGGGGGTACAGTAGCTGAACATGCTAATCTGAGCAAATAGAGTGAAATCCAGAGCAAAACAGCCGAATTGGATGGGTTTCAGGCTTGAGGAGCAGAGCTGAGAAGGTGAAGAGCTGAGGACTGAGGTGGAGCAGTGTGGACCGGAGGTCAGAGATAAAGTCGCTGTATAAACAAAAAATGAATTGAAATGAATGCGAGCCCAGTGAAGAGAAGGCAGATGTGGACAAGATGATAACTTTTCTACTTTTACAATAATTTACTAAAACCTGTTTCTCATTTTCTTGTAGCCAGCTGTGAGGTCAGCAGTGACCATTTCAATCTGATTCATCGTTAGTGCTGTTTTTAAACAAAATCTTTATTTTAGTGCAACTAAAACCAACTGTTATCCAAAATTAATTTAAAACTCTTTCATAACGTTCTTCTGCAAAAATTTAATTATTTAGATGTGATACGTAGTGTCCTGTTTGCTGTACCCTTTGTTTATTAATAGATTCTAAAATATATTTAACCTTTGTGATCTGTAATTACTGGATAAGCACATCACCACAATTCAACTTTGCATATATGTATTGTATATAACAAAATGAATAATATTTTTGATGATGTGACGAGTGATGAAGAAAAGCATTTTTGTTTCACCTCCAGGTTCCCTAATGCTAAAAACTGATCGTGAGTGCCATCTTCCGTTGATGACGTTTTACCACATATTGAAAAGCCCGATGCACAAAACTAACATGGCCGACAGTGAGCAGGTCAGCAACATATCAGAGATTTCTATCAACAATTCTTTGCATGATAGTGATAGTGAGTCTTGCGATGCTGTTGATTTAACAGAGGATGAGCTAGAGGACCCCAAAGTTATGTCTGGGGCGCTGGATAAATGTTTGAACCGACATACGGGCATGAAAGTAGCTCAAGTGCTGGTAGTGCCAGTTAAAGTTCTGAAGAGAAAGAGAATGCAATTTTAGTCAAGTGGGCTCACAGGATGCACTCTACATCATCATTTTAACTGTTTACTTTTTTTAATATTACCCTCAGTTGTGGGCAATAGTCTCAATCCTGATCATAAATGAAGTATAGAAATGTATGCAAAAGAAAAGGGGTATAAACACTGCACCTTTGTATCAGCTGAGCTAAAGAAAACAATTTGAATGCATGTATTTTGAGTGTAATCCAGAATTATAAAAAATGGCTGAAGAAGCAAGAATATCCTTGTTTTCTGTGAAATTTGAAGTCATGAATTCAATTCAGTTTTACAGCGCCAAATCACAACAAACAGTCGTCTCAAGAGCTTTATATTGTAAGGTAAAGACCATACAATAATTGCAGCGAAAACCCAACAATAAAAAAGACCCCCTTGGTGACAGTGGGAAAGAAAAACTACCTTTTAACAGGAAGAACTCTCAAGCAGAACCAGGCTCAGGGAGGGGCAGTCAACCGGTTGGAGGGGTAGTAGATTACTTCTCAATATTCATTCTTTGGGAGGCAAATTTGTGCTATTCACCTTTTCTGAAATTGTGTTGGACAAATCCCAAAAAGAAAAATAAAATTGAAATATATTGTCTGATATAATTAAAATATGAAAATGCATTTCTTGGTTTTCAGTTGTATCTAAACATGTTTCTGTTTTGTTTTTGTTTAGTTTTTTTCATCATTTTAGCACCAGGAATTTCATCTACATTGGCTCCAACTGCTACAGCAATAATTTAGCAGCTAAGAGACAAAATTAATGGCCTTGAAAATGTAAGAAATTTCCTCAGAGAATGGAATATACTAATTTCATTGGTTGCGTGAATATTGGTATGAATGGTGGTGGAATGAATTTCTAATACTGATGTATCGCTGAGCAAACAAAATTTCCACAGTGGCTTTCAAAGTGGTTAAAATATACATCATTGAGCATTGGGAGTATTGACAGAACACCTGTCAATATTACAGTGCACCTGAATTATTATGCACCATTCTCACAACTGCAATCATAATCACAACTAACTTTCTTTACCATGTAAAACATAGCACACAAAACTGCACTGCACAACAGCATGCTGGTTAATGCTAGCTAGCAAGGTAGCCTATTAGTGTGATAATAACTTGGATGGGTTTTGTGCTGCATAAAAGAACAGTAAAGACAGCTGGAGGATGAAGAAAAGATAGAGACACAAATGTAATGTGATCAGGAGAGGAGCTTTGTCTGCTGCATGGAAGTTTTTCAGTTGCTAAAAATTAGACTCATTTTGCTGTCATTTCTGCTATTTCTTCACGGACCTCCTCCACACACAGTAACAGCTACCAGTCCTCTGTCTCATTTCCCAAGTTACATTCTTGACTCCTCTTCTTTCATCTTAGTCCTTCCCACCAGAGAGGCCAGTGGAGGAGGTGAGGAAGAGACTCGAGTTGAGAGGAAATGACATTTAACACATTTTTATTCAGAAGTTGTTTCAGTTATTTAAGCTTATCAAACTTTCTACAATTTATATTTGGGAGGGGCTAAGATATGAGGAGCAGATGTGCAATTTGGGAAATGGGGAGAGCCACTTTAAACCTACATACTGTACACCAACATGTGTAGAAATAAAATAATAATAATGAGATATACCATGACACTGCAGAATCTTAAAAAACAAAAAAGACAAAACAGTGATGCAAATTTTAAGTCACATGACCCAGCATTAGTACATAGGCTATTTCAGACCTGTGACATTTAACTTGACCAGTGGTACATTATATAGACAGATACGAAACCCTGCAAGGGACATAAAGAGATCCTGCAAAAGCTTTTAATTTAAGGCACTTCCGTGTCAGTCTTGAGGTAGCTATAGCCAGCAAAAGTCATCCTTATTTCATAACTCAGCGGTTACCGTTGGCCATAACCACACCAAAACTGGTCAACTGTAGCGGTCGTAGACCTACAGTAAGTGGGTTGTGAATAATGTGTCTTCTCCAGCAAGTCCTGGAAAAATACGCAAGTATGGATTTCCTCACATTTCTGAAAAGTCTACGTGGACTAAATGGCATTAGATGCAACCAGAAAAGTTAATAATAAATAATATAAATAAACTATTTCTTATAAAACACTTCACTTGAGTGCTCAAAGTGCTTTATGCAACATTCCTTATTCATATGAAGCTACGAAGACTGGAACAGCCTGGGAATGAACCATTAACCTGCCAGTTAATAGATTACTTTTCTACCTCCTTGGCTATGGCAGCATTACCCACGAACATGATCACATGACACGCGAAGCCACAGATGGGAGCGCTCATTTTGGAAACACTCATATACGGTACCAGTGAAAAGTTTGGACACAGTGGTACTGTTCATCTGGCCACATTCTGCACAGGTGTGTGGACATTAACCTGCAAGGGAAAAAGCAGCTGGTGAGCACTGCTAACGTTATTGACATTCAGTGTGTCGCACAGGGCAAAAGTGCCACACAATTAAGTGATATTTATATATCACGACTGAAGAATGTGATTAATGATTTCAAATAGTAAAAAACATTGTTGTATCTCGTGAATTAAATAGTCATGTAGTCTGTATGACCACTCTTTTGCCTGATTTAGCATTTTTTTTAGGCATCAAGAGTGTAAATGTTGGAATCAGTTCAACACTTTTCCGTGTGTCTTCAAACGTGGTGATTGTTTTTCGTGGTCTTACAGTGAAACACCCAGAAGACGTCAAACACAGTTGTACATGCTCGTCTTTAAGACATTTAAAAAACACAGTCCGAACCAATGTTGTGAAAAACACAGCGTGGATCGAAACACTATTGACTACACAGCGGGCATTGCTGAAATCCTTTTGTTAGCTGACAGTGTTCCACCCTTTAGTGGCGGCTCACTCTTTAAGTATGCAAAAGAAGTGAAGGTTTTCCTTGATGATGAGCCAGAGTTTAGAGCAAGAACAGACAAAAAGAAAGGAGGGAGAGAGCCGTTGTCCATCTCTTACAAAATAAAAGGGAATTGGGAAGTTCATTTTGCTTTTTATAATTTTTTTTAATCTCAACCTTTTGAGAAAATGTTTTAACAGAAATTGTTTTGCTAATGAGAAGTCTGTTTTGTGGAAAGAATATTTAATGTAGTTATTTCCAGGATTGGAAAGCATTTCAGTAATTTCTTTGTGTTTTTTTACATTCATGTTAACCAGTCGTTTGTGACAAGCTTTTCTTTGAAAATGAACCATAATACAGAATAAAAATACATCATAAGGTCAAGGGTTTTTTTTCTTGGTTTGCTTGCCTCAGCTGTTTTTTTGTTTTTATTTGTTTGTTTGTTTATTTATTTTGGGTTTTTGTATTTTTGTAGATTTAATCTAAATCCTGCACTCAAGCTCAGATCCATAAGTGCAGGTATTGCAGGTGTATATAAACAAGCACCTAGGCATGCAGACTGCTTCTACAAAAATTTGTGAAAGAATGGGTCGCTCTCAGGAGCTCAGTGAATTCCAGTGTGGTACCGTGATTGGAGGCCACCCGTGCAACAAGGCCAGTCATGAAATTTTCAGCTTTTAGTGGTGTTATACCAAAGCAGAAGCAACTGGGAATAACAGCAACTGCAACTGAAGTGGGCAGTGAGCCTCACATGTGGATCAGATGTGTGACTTGATCACAACTCCAATGTGGCAGCGAAGCATGACACAGCAATTCAGCCATTTCACTACATGGCCATGGGGTTGGTAATGAGGGTCAGTTGCTTTAATCACCTGCTTTAATCTGACTTTCCACTGTGCTTACTGGCATCTTGTCTTTTACAATTAAGGTTGGATCAGGTGATGGTTCAGGGTGGTAAGAATCAGACTGGTAGTTTTACTGTAATACTGTTAACAGACAGACAAACATACCAAAAACAATACCCCGTTCCCCCCTCGAGGGGCGGGATACTAATAGGTTCCCACAAAATTTATTGCCCAACCATGGGCAATTATTCTTGTGTGAACACGGACAAAACCCAAACTATGGGAGAGAGAAGACAAAAGTTAATGATATGCAGTAGTGATACATCAGGAGCAAAATAAGGAGAGTAAAGAGGAAGTTCTTAGTGCGCCATGGGAAGTCCACCTGCAGCCTGGGCCTATAAGAGATGGTTCACAGTTTAAAGTCAAACAGTTTGTGTCTTGAAAGAGTAGTGGCATGGTGTTTCTCCACAGGTCTGAGTGCTGGTGAGCACCCAGCAAATTCACAGGGTTGTACTAAGGTGAGCATTCCTTACAGAGCGAGAGCAGGATTCTCCAGTAAGTAGGCAGGTAGACACACCAAGACAGAATCTGCAGCTAAGGAGGACAGGTCATGTAAGCACAAGAACAGAATCGACAAGTTAGCAAGCAGACTGACTTTCAAACTAAGAGGCCTGAATTAGGCTTAACACTCTGGTGATGAGTGGGGAGAAGAGTTCAGGTTAAATACTGCTGGAGATGATCGAGAGAATCAGGTGTTATTCTCAGGAGGCTGGGGCAGCCATGCCTACTGCTGAGAGGGGTGAACAGAGTTAGTGCACACACACACACACACACACACACACACACACACACACACACACACACAACAGAGAGAAGAAACAGAGAGCAGGTAGAAGAGAGTGGGTCAGGACCTGAGGTGGCGCCATCATTTAGTGGATATTAGTCCCCCAAATTCTCAAATGTAATTAACAAGTAGGGAGTCCACACAAGAGTTTTTATTTAATTAAAATAGCCAAAATGCTAAATCAATGAACAATGTCCAGGTGGCTAATATATGGGGGGCAACTCTGGTGCATCAACATTTTATTGAATTAAACTACCAATAGAGAGCAAAATATCACTTTTTTTTACCCTTACTCTAAATTAAGAAAATATCTCGAGCCACTCAGAAACATGTTCCAATCATGTTCAGCTGAAGAGTCCCACACACTTGGTTTATATAGCCTCGTCTGCTAATCAGTGCATGGCCACTGCAGTTGCACGGCATTGTCTTTAGGAGTATCCATGTCACCTCTTCCAGGGGAGGTCAGTTCTTGTACCTATGAAATATCAGTAAAGGAACAGTTACTGGAAGTAGGCGATAACCCCACAAATCAGTGCATTTTAAGCCTTTCATTGGTATTTACACGCTGTCCCCAGTGTGAGGGAGTAACATTAAATTGCCAGCACCTAGGAAGAAAAACTATATTGATGGTGATGAGAGCACTTATTCTGGATTTGTAGCTCCCCCAAGGAGTCTGAGAAACTTGGAAAAACCCTGTTCCATTCTTCCTTTAATTCCTCATTTTAAAGTGTAAGAACACCCTCATCACTTAATAATGACTTAACCGGTGACAAACATTTCTCGCACCACTAGATCATTTATGATTTCTTTCATTTATTTTACACCTTCTGGCTGGTGTTCATCTGGACAGCGTGAGACAACCATCAGCAGAATTGTGTATTAAAATATTAATGTTTGTAAATTGCTTTAATTTGCATGAGCACATCTCGCCCAAAGTGAAATTTAATGTCTGTGCTGAAGTGTGAACGATCGGCATTATAATTAGACAGCTTTTGAAAGGTTGTCATTTAAAATCTTCAAAATAATAACTTAATGAAAGGCACTCAATTTTTGTGATTATTATTCAAGCAAGTGTGCTTATTCATATTCACATCTTACTTCAGATTAGGTTCTGTTATCGTGCAGTTGCATGACTTTTTTTTCTTCATCATCATTTATTGTTTTCTGCATTTTGTAATTTGGTTTATGTCCCTCCCTTATCAATGCAAAAAAGTTTTAATTGCTTTAGTCAGTGGGAATCATCTGTTTTATGTATGCATCTGAATAACACGATACAAGCAAAATGATTTATTAGACAATTTATCATTTTCTTTTAACTTTATCTACATTCCCAGCATGTTGCACAGATGGACTGAAAATGAACACAAGGGTAGTTTAGATAAGAACTCACCCTCTTTCACCAGCATGATGTCAGATGTACACAGCCTATTTGCTAATCAGCCGGTACTTGTTAAGTCTCTTTCACTGCAAGCTCCCTGCAGGGACTGGAGAAGGATCAGGAGATGTCTTAGAAGCTTGTACGTTACTGTGTACTTCTGAGGATGGTCATCGGTGATGTGAAGATACGTTAAGCAAGAATTTGAAGAATGCATTGCTCCCTTATCTGTGTATCTACATTGTTTTTTGTGCCAGTGCTGTAAATGAGCAGGGATAAGTTCTTGTTTTGGCATTCATACGTTCACCTTCCCGTCAAATTCTTAAAAGCCTGTCAAGATTACACTGTCGTAGCATTTAACTCAAATTAATTGGTAGTATACAAACTGAAATATGTCTCCATTTCACCTATAATTAGTGCCTGTTTTTGTTGTTCTGTATGAGTAATGGGTAGTTTTAGCACTTTCAGAGTAGCTATCCCAAAAGTGGTGTGTGTGTGTGTGTGTGTGTGCTTGCGTGCATAACTAAGTGTTTGTCCTATGCCAAAGGCTGCTGAAACTACTACCCTTTCTCTTGACTCCTGTGTGGAAGGAGCAGAGCTATCTAAGAACCGCAAAATGGGTTGAACTGAGATATTAAAAGAGCTCCAGTCCTCAGGAGGTACAAGTTCAAACAGGAAGCTGGGCCATGCTGGTCCCGTGTCTAATAACGGGGCAAAATAAAAGTGCTGCTGAGCATCATTTTAAATCTACTTCCTCAATGCATCTTTATCAGGTGAATCGACCGGGGCAGCGTTGCTTTTACTTCACACAAGAAAGTGACAATGGCCTCTAAGTGCTTGCTAAGAATTACTGCAGCTCATGCAGCTCTATCTCTGTCAGATCTATAAATAGTATCTTCTGACAAATTGAGGTTGCTCTTATCAGAAAATTGAGATTTCACAGCTTTGAGGGTGAGATGTGGAGTGACACATCAAAGGGCTTTTGGGCTGAGTTGAGTTAGGCGGGAGACTGATGGCAAAAGGGGAAGCACATCTCACTCAGGAAAAAGGAGAGACAGATGATTACAGAGCCAGGGAAGCACTGCATGCCATCGGCTGGTAACAACTGAGGGAAGTAAAGTTAAAAAGTAGTCAAAAGGGTGTGGCGATTGAAAGAATGATTCTTTTTCGAGCATTAATGTTACCAGATTGACTTCCAGGACCCCAGGTCATATTTTATGAGGTACCATCATGGTTATGATGAGGGATTATTTCGCTAAAAAAAAATTTTAGCATACAGAAGCTTGTTAGATTTTTTCACAGCAAGTAACCGTACCCAGATATCCTGGTATGTGCCTCATGTTGCTGTATTCCAAATCACACTTTTTACTCTGCGATTTGAAGGAACTCCAGATTTTACTCAGTGCGGTTCTGAGGATAACTCAGTGATTCACCTTCTGGAGGCAGTCCCCTGAAGAGCGAACAGATGATGACATCTGTCAACACCCAGATTGCGGTAATGCTTTTGTCATCCACGTGTTTGAGACTGTCCTCACGTAACTTTCACCCTGGCACTGAGGTAAAATCAACAGAACTCCAAAATGTTAAGTTGACATCTTTTGCAGACTATAGGCCAGGGGTGGGCAAATGTTTTGGCTCTGGCGTCACACTGACATTTTGAAATTTGACAGAAGGGCCGGACCAGCACTACATGCATACATTTCAAACATAAACATAAAAAAGGAATTACAGTGTTAATATTTAAATTTACTTTTAGTGAGAACAGTGTTGTTTTCGTCAGTGCATCGAAGTCTCGTGTTTGTTGTAGCAATTCTCACAATCCTCGACATCAGTCATAATTATGATTTGATTTGATTTGGGCAATTCTGTACCAATCTTTGGCGGGCTGGATTAAAAAGACCAACGGGCCAGGTGTGGCCCCCGGGCTGTAGTTTGCCCACCCCTGCTATAGGCAGACAGACTATTGGCTGTTCACTGAGACATACAGTACAGCAAAAGTCTTAAGCCACTCCCCATTTCTTTATATTACGCTGGGGAAACGGATTTACTGAACCTACCTTTTAGCATTAATGGTGGTAAATACCATACACCATGTATATAAAGTTTGCCTCTTTAAGAATTATTACTTGCAAATGTTTAAGGGATTTTAAGACCTTTTAAATTATTTGTCCAGATCCAATGGATGGACGAATGTCCAACACCTGCAGAGCCATGCTGCTAGAATTTATATCTTCTGTAGGAGAATTTTGTGATGCATTCACAGACCATTATATCGACAGAATTCTTTTGTGAAATGCATAATGCTCTATCTCCTGCTCCATTCCACTTAAACAGATAAGAGCTGGAAGTTCATACCTGTGTCAACAGAGCTCCAGTGTATCTCTGCTCTGCACTGTTCACAGTGGCCAATGGTTAAACCGGCTTTGCTGATAGTGAAGTAATCTTCAGTTTTCATCTCTCTCCAACTGTGTTGACCAGTCCGCCAACCGCATTAAAACTGCTCAAGCAAAATATCAAGGAAGAACTCGGTAGCCTTAAGCATAGAAAATTTGTTTGCTTGTACCATCATGTACAATACATATCCAGAAATGCTGCTTTCCACAAAAAGAAGAGCTCCGCATCTCTTGTGTGTCGCTTGAATAATGTATGAGGAAAGGCACGCTATCGTCACTGATAACATACATGCACGGATGGCTGTGTCATCTTGCTAATTTCAAATGAGCTTGGTTAACTAACTAGCATGAGATCCCTGTGGGTTGTGTACTTACTACTAATGAGAACATGAAACTCAGGGTAAGACGTTTTCTCTGGACACATCTTTATGGATTTGCACTCAAAGGCTTTTAAAGCAGGGTTGCATGTTTGGGGGGGGGGGGGGTAAAGAGGTGATGATAATGATATGATAACCAATAACTGCAAATACTGACTGACTGTGATTTTGTACATTCAAATATTAAGATTAATAATTAATGAACACACAGTAGCCTGCAGTGCCACATGCGTAAATGTATGCAAGTCTCTCCCTTTTGGGATGCACATATGGACTCTGTAGGTAACCCTGCGAAGTAGCAGTTAATCAAGAAACTCAAAGGAAACAGTGCCACAAAAAGCAACTTCAGTTCATGATAATGTTAAACACAGATTACCTTCTGGTGAGTAACCTTATACAGACAGATCTCTGTGCACCTCAGCACATGCTCTCTGTGATGTCCATGGGCCGGCGTTAATATTCAGAACTGCAAAGATGAAAGCACACCAAGGCCAATGACTTAAACAGCAATTATGGCAAAAATCCAAAACCATGACGTTAATATGGCTGGAATCATATATTAGACTGCATACACGTTCTAGCATTCCACTGCACAGATTTAATTTTCTTTCTAATATAATACATTATTTTCACAGTATGTGGGCATTTTGATGTGCTAGGCTTCATATTTATCAGTAGCAAATTAATAGATAGCCCCACAAAAATAAGTCAAACAAAATCAAGCAAAAAAAAAAAGACAAATATTAAGTAATCTAAAAATACAGACATGCTGTCACGCCGTAATGATAGTATAATGATAGTGTATGGTGGCTGCTCAGGTGCAGTGTGAGGTCAGCTACTTTACTGCTATTTGTTAGAGGCTAAAATTGCAAAATGTGCAACTAATGGATGTGCTGATGTTTTTTATTATTTCACTTCTATTATTTTATTTACTGTATGAATTTGACTGTGTGTAATATTGTATTGTCTTTAGCCTGCAATGTAAAATGCCGTAAGGTGACCGCTGTGAATTGGTGTTATATGAACAAATAATTTGAAATAAACTGAATTTTTACCTTTCAAAAAGGTTTATTCAAACTTGCTGCACATCAAGGCCATTCTAAACACTGTGTGTTCCTTTGCAGATTAATGCTCTCAGTCAGTAACGTGGTGGAGTTTCATTTCATCTTTTTCCAAAAAGAGCAAAAGTTTCTGAAAAAAAAATTGCACCATTATATATCACTGACGTATGAAAATTCTGCTCTATTACTGCTCTTTGAACATGATGCGCTGTTCTCTATTACTTGATTTGATTGGTTGGTGAAATCCAATCTTCCTCCTAACCCTTCAGTTTTACTGAATTGAAAATTATGTTTTATATAAGGACGTTTGGGCATAATGATCATTCCTTTCATTTCCCACACCGCTGTCACAGCCATAGCTGTTTTCCCGTATGAAGTCTTTCCTCTGTTTTCACTTGGACAAATATAGTATAGAAATTCTATTTTGTCCCAGTTACCCAAATTGTGTTTCTTATTTGCATGTTAATTAAGTGCATGTGTTTGTGGATTTGGCTCTGTAGGCAAATATCTCAAAGATTCATGCAAATCAGGCTCCTTTCATAAGGTGAGTGTTGCTATGCCGTCAACCCCGGAGTCGGTATGAAACATAAGGACAGTATTTTTTTTAGAATGCGTGCCCATCTTGAGAAATTCATGGCTGTGCTGGAAGCAAATGTGGGTACTATTTTAGGAGCTGATACCCAGCAACACTGAGTCTATATCAAATATGAGTTCCCGGCCTCAGATGGTCATAATAATGACTGTGTCTTACTTTCCAAATGTTGTGGTGTCAGAAGATGCCGCAGTTCCGACGCAAAATCTGCACAGTCACAAAACGATTGGCATCATTGGCGGGGTGGATAATGTGCCGTGGAGTTACTGGAGCTCAGTTCAGTAGCAATCACAGAGACGTAGACTCAAGCTAAATAGGCGAGCAGCTAATGCTGATCAGAATCAGAGTGCTTGTTGAATTGGACAGATTAATAATTGCAGGATAAAATGGACTGCTGCAATAAAAAGCTGAATATTAAAGCAGAGGCAGCAAAATGTAACCCCTCTCCCTGCCCTTCTGCTCAACACCTAACAAGTGTCTCCCTCATTACTGACTTCATTAGCAGGCACTGAGAAGCAACATGAATAAAGCCGCTTCCTTCTAATGCTACAAAGTGTTTGCCATGTCTGGATTAACATCTCTTCTCTCCCTGCCCTTCTCATCATCTTACAGTATTTGACATAGTTTTCCAGTGTCTCCGATAGGGTCACACTGGCTGGTCCCGATGAGTGGCCGTTTCACACCCACCTCACATTATCAGAAACTGTGGCATTGCTATAAACCTGCGGCCATATTCATCATAGTTATGATTCGGTGACAGGGTCATCTCCCCTGCCTGAGATGCAGGGCTTGTAAAGACTGCCTTTCTGCCAGCAGGCCTCCTGTTATGGAGCCTGTAATTGGCTGATTGGCGGTGAGGAGAATGTGCCGCTGTCTTGTGAATGGATGACCAATAAGAGGAGAGTGTGGTCCCCAGGGCAGACAGGTACCTATTAAGGGCTCCTTTCCAGCTCGACTGCTCATTGTCATTGTTATACACATCAAACCTTTGCACACTACCCTCCCAGCCCCCACCCGCACCACCCCTTTGAGTGCCTTTGCCTCAGCCGTAGACTAGTAAACTCGAACTTCTAAATTGTCTGTTGTTCAAAGAAAGTACATCCTGGCCCAGTTTTCTCTGCTGTGCAATGCTTTATTGTCCTGCTCGGCTGTATCGCTTTTCCTGTGAGTAGTTAGACAATGGCCCTCGAAATTGCCCGCGTCCTTAAAGGCAGTGTCAAACAGCGGTAATTAAATTCCAGACTCTCTCCACAGTGGATAATTCACCTCACCATTCATTTTGTCCATGCACATCACCTCTCTCTGCACAGACTGTACTTGGCAGCAGATGTTCGGCTTTCTGAGGCACAATAGCTCAAAGACCATTAAACGGAATTGTATGTAATATTTACAAAGGTGGGTATTTTCAATCAGTCTTCATGTACGGCAAGAGCTTTTCCCTCCATTACCATGCCGAATGCGATGCAGAGGTAGAGGGTAAGGAGGGTAAATACTCTGTCTTTATGTCAAGATTATCTATGCAGCTTTTAGGCAGTGCTGGAAGCTGCTTTTGTTTAATAAAAGGCTGATTAATGAATGGAGCAACAGAGGTAGAAAGGAAGATAGAGACAGAGAAAGCAGGAGAAACACTCAGAGCATCTGCCGTCTCTTCCCCTTCTACACACATGAATATGTGTAAGGTCCCTGTCTAGTTTTGTGTGAATTAAAGCCTGATTTTCCCCATCTGTTTTTTTCTTTTTCCTCTTTCTTTTTTATTCTGACAGGAGCAGGCACAGCTCGACATTACATCATTCAGCTGCACCTAGGGTTTTTTTTCTATTTTTTATTAAACATCAAAGGAATCTGCTGCGTTCTTTGAGCAGGCGAGTTTTTCACCACAGGAAAAAGTAAAGGAGGAAATTTTTGCACTCTATAGGACCCATCGCCTTTATCCATTAAGTACATTTTTCAACTGATCAGATCAAAGTATTCACTGCAAGACAAAAGCCTGTCTCGCACAACTCCTCATGCTGTTTTCTTAAGACTTCTTTAAGCTCACTAATTAATAACGCACTAACTCCCTGCACCAGCGTACTCTCTGAAAAGGATGTCAGAATCACTGCATTCCAGGAATAACTGCAACTATTCCGTCCCTGCATGCCCTCGCAGCTTGTGTGTGTTAGCCTAAGGGCTGGGAGCTATCTGGAAAAAAAACAAAAACTTCTCAAGCAGACTTTATTCATTCACTGCAATTTAAATTTCCATATTACCAAACCTGATGGTTCCTCTGAAGCAGCAGCTAGCCATGAATTGGATCTGAGAGGTAATTAGCTAGGTTTTGTGATGCTTTAGATTAAATCTCATTTTCTGTAATTAGAGTGTTACACAAGCATTATTTTTTTTTAGGGTATTTTGTTACTGTACCAATAAACCTGTCACTGATCCACAGCGAATATCTGCTGTTCAAAGTGGGGATTTGATGAATGTTGATTTAAAAAAAACACAAAAGCAGGCAGCTAAAAACGACAGCAGTGTCCAGCTTCCACTTTGCAGTTCAGGAACATTGCCGTTTCACACGCTGTATTGTGCTGACGGCTAATTACTCTATAATTACAAAAAGATGGGTGCCATAATTAAAATTCGTAGCAACATATCATACTGATGAAATGCTGATGGCACTGTGAGCCCGGACTTTTTTGGAAAAGTTCACACTGGTAATGAAAGAAAGTTCCACGGATAAAAGACAGTACAAAGCGTGTGCGTCGTCTCATATTGGTGACATATTTAGGTTGTGTGGCAAAAACAGAGGGTATTGTTCTTTTGAATGTGTGTGTGTGTGTGTGTGTGTGTGTGTGTGTGTGTGTGTGTGTGTGTGTGTGTGTGTGTGTGTGTGTGT
>JAVDPK010000593.1:279807-290114 GCA_034780415.1 Cichlasoma orientale
ATAAAACAACAGGGCTGACAAGAAACAACTATATATATATATATATATATATATATATATATATATATATATATATATACATACAAATTCCTGCATACTTGAACAGATTGACACCCTTTATATATTTTTACAGAATGTTTACAGCTATGAATTAGTTGAAGACTTCTCACTTTTTAAAAACCACCTTAAATAAAATGTAATTACAATATTCTATTTCTTAAGAAACACATTGATGTCAGTTTTAAAGCACTGTTGTCCTTTTGTATGAGATTGTCCCATTGTTCGAAACACCTTGGACGTTCAGAGCTCTGTAACAATGGCTTTAATCAAAGCATGATCTTTATTCTCGAGCCTTTTGTTGTTAAACTTGCATTTCACCATTTCTGTAGACTAATGAGGAGCCTGGATAGCGAGGGCTTCTTCTTCATTACCATCAAGGTAATTTTCTTCAAATGTTTTTTGGTGCTTTCCTGCTGCCTTTTGAATTGGAATGTGGATTGGGGTGGTGTTCCAAAAATGCCACAGCCTTAATGATGCCCATCCAAACTGAATTCAAGACAATTTAATACTTTTCAAGGCTATTTATCAGTTAGTGTATATATATGAAAACTTTTTAAGGACTTCTGGCCACTCAATTTCCCAACCCCAAATCCAAAAAAGTTGGGATGGTTTGTAAAATATAAATAAAAAAAGAACACAATGATTTGTAAGTGTGTGATCAATGCCAAAGACCCTTACAAAAGACTGATACAGGTTGTTTTCCTTGATAATTTCATTTTTTCCACGGACTAACTCCCGTCATTTCCTGGCACTGCTTTGTTGGCACACACAGTAACTAGGCTGAGAGAAAATCTTCATTATGTTCTGTTTGGCATTGGCAGTCAAGGAGTGTGCTCATGCCTACAATCTCATGCCTACAATCCATTGCCACATTGGTTGTCATTGCCACCCGACAGTTCTCCGTTGCCACTGCAGCTCAACAACTCATCACTACCGCCACATCCAGGTCCCCGCAGGAGGAAGTGTGGCTCCCTGACGGCAGCCCGGTGCCCGCCAGAGTCTGCTGTTCCACTTCTCTGGACGTCTCTTGGGTGAATAAAGTACACATTTCTCTTTGCGTTTACTTTGAGCCCGCAAACATGAGACCAGAGGCTTTTGTTCCAGGTTCGAAAAGTTTAAAGACTGCCAGGTGACACAAAGACTGTTTTTGTTGCTGAGCCAGTTGGGACTGAGAGTTTTGTTTTTGAGGCACACCATAACAAAACTGAGTTTTGTGTTTCTGATCCAGCCAATATTGAAGATGTGCGCTTTTCCAGCCAATGATAAAAAAAAAAAAGTAGAAGTGTTTTGTGTTTCTGAGCCGAATGATAAAATATTGCCTTGGGTTTCTGAGACCACTGTGTGTCTAGTTTCCAAGCCAGCTAAAATTGAAAGGACAATGCTGTGTTTCTGAGAAGGCCAATAACAAGACTGCAAGTCAACTGATGGTGTGACTATGTCTCCTATTTTTGATTCTAACCACTTAAAAACTAAGGACTCTGTTCTTAAATTAGCTAAATTAACAACTGCATTTTCTGTTTCTGAGCTGGAAAATTCTGAGAATGTTTTTTGTTGCCAAGCCGGCTGAATCAGAGACTGCTTGTTGTGTTTTTGAGCTGGTCTCCCCAGAGACCGTTGGTGTTCCTTGGCAAGTTTATTTAGTGAGTGCATATGGTGTTCCCAAGCTGGTATCCCCAGAGACTGTAGCTCCACCCAGGGCATCCCCAGGGACTGTTCCTCAGCTGGAATCCCGGGTGAACTTTAAGCCAGTGAACTCTGAGCCCCCAGTGAATCCTAAGCCAAAACAGCCTCAGTCCCCCTCTCCAGAAGAGTCTGCTGCATGCCCTGCTGAACAGCCCCAGCCTCCCGCATCCCCACAGTATCCACAGTATCTTGTGTTCCCAGAGTCCAAGCATGTGGTCTCTACACCACCAGAGCCTAAGCCAGTGGGTCCCATGAAACCCAAGCTAGTGGGTCCTGTAATGCCTCAGCCAGTGGTTCTTCATCTCCTCTGTTGTTCCAAGCCTCCTGTTAAGCCATCAGTGTGTTCTCGCTCTCGCTGTTGGCCTCCAGAGGTTCTCCTCTTTTGACATCATTGCTGGCCTCCTGCGTGACCATCAGCAGGACCCCACCACAGCTGCTGGACTCCTGCCCTGCCTTGTCACTGTGGGCTTCCTGTTCGTCTCATCCAGAGGGGTCCTGTCGCCTTTGTCGCCGGTCTATTCCCAAGGCTCCTTGGGGCTTCCCGTCTCTTCTTCTGCCACTGGCCACCAGCCAAGCCTTCTATTGGGCTCTGTCTTAGTGGCTGCTGGCATCCTGTCTGGCCTCCTGATAGGCTGCGTCTTTGCTGCTGCTCTGCCAGCCTCTTAAGGGTCTCCTCTATTACCAACCTCCTGTGAGGTTTCATCTCCTCTGCTGACGCAACCAGAGGAGTTTTTTTGATGACAAGTTTTTGTTTTTGGATTCATTTCAACTGAATGCTCATCCAGATTAAATCGTTTCAGGGAAGGCCTTGCATATTTCTGCAAGACAATGTTAATCCATTACAACAGCATGGCTTCGTAGTAGAAGAGTCTGGGTGCTGAACTGGCCTCCCTGCAGTCTAGATTTTTCACCTACTGAAAACATTTGATGCATCATGAAACAAAAAATACAACAAAGAAGAGCCAGGACTGTTGAACAGCTAGAATCCGATATCAGTCAAGACTGAGACAACAGTGCTCTCCCAAACGTCCAGCAGCTGCTCTCTTCAGTGCCCAGACTGTTGTTAAAAGAGGGGATGCGGCACCGTGGTAAGACCCAACTTTTTAAAGATGTGTTGCTGCCATTAAATTCAAAATAACATTATTTTTTTTTCTTAAAATTGTAGATTTTCTCAGTTTAAAGGTTTGATATGTTTTCTATGTTTTATTGTGAATAAAATTTTTTTCCTTTTTTTTCAAATTTCAAGTAAAGCACATTTAAAGCGCTCATGTTTACAATGATTTATCAATATCTTTCCTTTTTTTCAAGTGGTGAATGTTGATTACTGAATGCAATTTACAGAGAATTAATTGACTGTTTGCTATTTTCTCATGGATAATAACACCGTACAAATAATCATAATGAGGCAATCTCATTAAGAGATCGCACCAACATTATCGGCAAGGTCATTAGGAAGTAACATTTTGCACAGCACCTCTCTCAGACGAATGTATTAATTAACATACAGTATGACTTTCAATACCAAATGTATCTGCCAGTAGCTCAACTTGACCTTAAAGTGGATTCCCTGCTTTCATTAGAATAATTAATGCCTAAATCAAGCACAGTGTGAACTTATTGTCAGCTCCCTAAAATGCACTTTTGATTACCTTCCGTGGACTTTCCTTTCTGCTCCATTTTTAATACTTTCCATTAACATATAAGCCTTAATGGCAATGGCAACAAATTGCACTAGTTATTAAAAGAAAAGACACAAAGTGACACATTTGCTGGGAACACCGCAGAGGTTAGAATTAACAATGCGTGTTTCCGATGTTATGATCTGCTTGGTCTCTATGAAAAAGAAGAGTGAGAAACTCCCTATCTAATGTATCCATCCATCCATTTTCTTCTGCTTACAGTCACAGTCGTGCTGGAGTTTATCCCAGCTGTCATAGGGGGAGAGGCAGGGTACACCCTGGACAGGTTGCCAATCTATCGCAGGGCTAACACAGAGAGACAGGCAACCATTCACTATCACATATCCTCATGTCCATATCTTTGGACTGTGGGAGGAAACCGGAGCATCCAGAGAGAACCCACATAGACATGGGGAGAACATAAAAACAACACACTCCACTAACTATCCCAATAATATCAGTTATTACTGCGATCCAAATTAAATCCTATCTGAGCGTTTAGGGCTCTCAAATCTCTGCCCAAATGATGAGCACTTAATACTGCTTCCTGTTTGGATGTGAGCCAAATATAGATAGTCTCACAAAAGGCAGCACTGTAAAAAATATGATTAGTTGATTGCGGAAGGAAGCACCCTGAAGGATCTGGATAAGAGCTGTCAAACAGAAGTCTGAGTGGTGCTCGGAATCAAAAAAGAAGCGGAAAAGAAAAAAACATACCACACCAAACTGTTAAGCTAATCTCCTCCTCTTCCTTCTTTGTACCCTTCCCCCTCCCACTCCTCCTCTGTCACGATTACTGGAGCATCACTTTAAGCAAAATGCACAGAGAATGAAGTGTGGAAAGAGACAAGGAAAACAGGCAAAGAGAAAGAAGAACTGGGAAAGAAGCACCAAAAGTGTATTTTTTTTTTTTGCCTGCACACACACATTCATGTGTACTTGCACATATTTACACCCGTAGACAGGGAGCTAATGAAAGGTAGTCTCTTCAAAGTCAGCCAGAGCAACCTATAAGAATGTGAACCAAACAGAGAGAAAAGGAGAACAAGAGGTTCTGAATACCAGATCGAGGCAAAACAGGACAACTCTGACAAGATGTCGAAAGGGTGCTGACATCTTTTATTTCCTTCCTCGTCCTACAGCTCTCTCTGTCAGAACAGCACTCATGTGTTAGAAGTAGGGAAAGGAGGGAGCCCAGTGAGGAGAACATTAGCCCTCCAGCGATCACCAAAGGCCGTTGACACTCATCAGTCTAAGAGCCCTACAGTGCTGGAGTGGTGTCATCTTTGCAATGACCTTGATTGATTGGTGCGAAAGACCTTGCATCCTCACGAAATGAGTTCTAATGAGTTTTAATGCATGGCTTCTAATAGATATGTGCTAACTGGTGTGAATACTGGCATAAGGAGTTATTCTACTTATTTGTTAAATTAGTAGGAAGTAACCTGTGACCTCTATAAGATCTGTATAATACCACGAGACATTAAACACAAACTCCACAAACTGTTCATTCCATCACAGTCAAGCTTCTTGACAATTCTCTAGAAATTGAACAGATTACCATGACATGTTATACTAATACAGTCAAAGGTTTGGGCACACTTACCCAAATGGGTAAGTGTGGCTTGAATGTGGTAAATATATCTGCCAAAACCTCAGCATGTTAGCATTGCGTCATTAGCATTTAGCACAAATCAAGACTTTCAAGTCAAGCAGAAGTTGAAACTGATAGCATAGGTGTAACCCTAGGATCATTGTATTCTCTGCCACTGGTATAAATAAACTATAAAATCATCCTTATTTATTACATCAGTCTTTGGCATTGCTGATTCTGGGGAATAGTTATGAATCCTGGAGCCACTGGGTGTTTCAAGTCTTTCAGTATCATACATTCTCTCCTAGGCAACCCAGCTGGGGGCTGATCATTCTCTGGCTTGCATCCCAGCAGCAGTAGCCATAGAGTCTCCATCCCGGGCCACAGCAATCTTATGGCTTTTTCTGGGGCTACAAAAAACATTCTGATAGCCTGCTTCTTTTGGCTGTCCAGCTATATTGAACTAACTTGCAAAGCCTCACTAACCCACCTGAGCCTGCTCGCAACAGGCGGCAGGTGGGTTACTGGGGTGTCACACATTGCATCCGTACTGTAACTCCTAGTATTTAGAACATTTCTCGTCAATGCGCTCTTCCCACAGTGAGTTGGGCCTTTTCTCCAGCCTTGTCAAAAGAGTGGGATGATCTGCTTTGTTGTTGTTGAAGCCATTCTTGCTGCCTCCAACAGGCCTTATGCAAATGCCTATAGGCTGCTGCTTGGATGTGCTTATCAGATCATGGACAGAATTACATTGTGGTAAATCCAGAGCTTAAATCTCATAGGTAAGCTAGTTTATCCATCTTCACAAGCCAGTTGTCAAGTGTATTGTTGATTGAAACTGTGTCTATAAGACTGGAGTCAAAGCTCTTCCCAAGGCTACTCACTGGCTGCAGCTTGATGGATCAAATAATACAACCAGACATCAAGAAAGTGTAACTTGGCCACTACCTGCCCTCTTTTTAGCACCATGGACCTATACTTGTTTGGTTTGAAACTCACTGTTCCCCATGAAATTTGTTTATCTTTACCCTGCAAGATACTTCTGGCACCATTTGTGAATTTTTCACAAATGGGGAAGTCATCATTATATAGATGTTTGTCAGAGGTCGATGCAAACCAGACTCCATCAAGGGAATCTGCACTGCACTTCAATAGGCTTGGAATTCATGTTCATGTTCCTTTTTCAGAAAGTGCCTTTCCTGTTCCAGCTTCCAAAGGTAACTTTTCAGGTGGTTCACTGAAACAAATCATCTGGTGCTTCGGGTTAATGGAGAAACCTCTTCCACACCTCCATTGGCTGGCGACCCTCCCTCTTTGCTAAATTACCCTGCAAATTTTCCTGAGGTGTGGAAGGACCCTGTTTGCAGCACACAGCGCAAAGCATGTTGATGGATCTGGCAGCTGAAAGTGATATTGCCCTTTTGATGATCTTTTGGACTTCCTTCAGGCTGGGCTCTCACCTCAGAATTGATTTCCTGGGGGGGTATTGATTGATGAGAGTCATGTGATGATCGTTGTCTCAATCCCTCTATGGGTAGCCTGGGGTTGTTAAGACAGCATGGCTATAACCATGTGGTCATTCTATACTCTACCACGGGTATAAATGATGAGTAAGCTGTTCCAAAAAACAACCAAACATACCCAAGAGAGTTTTTTTTTTCCTGAATTCTAACTTCTGCTCTGATCCCTGTCACACACACCTGGAGATATTACTGTTATTCTGTGCGATTGGACAGCAAAAGCCTTTCTTGTTTCCCCTTTGAAATGTCACAGGGTTGGGGTCAACGCTGATAGCCATAGGTCCACTTGACTCAAATGTGAAGTGGTGATCAGAAGGAGCTCCTTGTGAGCTTTACAGTGCTTTTCATCTAGTGATGTTCAGTGACATTTGAATTTCACAAGTTTTTCTTTTCTACTTATTCACTGGGAATGATGGCCTTTATTCTTGTAGCCGCTGCAACACAATACTACTAGATTTTTGTTTTGCTTGTCAGACCGCTGTAAGAAATTGATGTTGCTGGCAAAGCAGCATCTCCAGTAGAAACTGATAATCTCTTTATGTACGTTATAAGAAAATGTTTGGATTATTCAGCGGGGCTGCAAGACAGTGTTCCACCAGAATGCGTGATGAAAAAGGTTATTTTTCATTTTTCATCTGACTGACAGGCAGAATGAAAAACAGGAATTTGCCCCGGAGACAAATTGCTTGTACTGTGTGATTCATATCTTTCCTGGTATTGATCATACAGTGATACCCAGATGGAGGTGTCCATCATATTATAAATTCAGGCCAGAGTTGAGAAAATAAAGCATGCTTTTTTCCACATTACTGTAGGTGATCTGTACAGTATTTCAGTGCCAGGAAATGCTGTGTGAAGGCTGAATGAACAAAATGTCAGAGGGGCTTAGCTCTGAGCCAGCAACACAGCTTTTTTTTATATGATTGTGACCAAGTTATATCTTCAACACATGTATAGATCATGTCACTGTCAGCTGTAGCTATGATCTGTTGACTCTTACCCCCTTGTACTGACAGGGCTATTAACAATTCTGCTACATTTTTTGTGACTGTATAGAAACTCTTAAAGACATAATTTAAACATATGGGGACAAAATATTTAGCAGTGAAGCACACATTCCAATCGGAACACTCATCATCCAATTAAACAGGAAGCAGCAGATGGCCACATGGCAAGGACAGCTGGTTTTGAGGTTTTCACTGTTTGTCTGTCCATCAGCATGTCAATCATGAGCTGCTCTTCCCACCCTCACAAGTACGCAGCAGAGACTGTCAAAATTGTCAGGAATGTGTCACGAGCACCCTGCATCACAGAGATGATTGATGTTACAGGTGTTCACTGAAACAAGAGCTCCATCTAGTGTTGTGTTTTGAACGGCCAGCATCTGGCTCAGAGATCTCCCTGAAAACTTCAGATGGACCGTTTCAGCATGTTTTAATAATTCCGTCCCAACCTTCCAACCGGAATGCTCCCAAAAGTTGTCTGCCGGGGCAGTAAATGCTTGCATGTTTGGATGTAGTACGTTGTAATGAAGCGCAGTCTTTAAAAAGGGCTAATTTATGATGCCAATTTAATATTTCCATTGCATGTCATGGTTTTATTTGCTGGAATGTGGCATGTGTACATTATCTAACTCTAGAGTAATATGTTTAGTTTGGGGGGGAAAAAACTGTTCTAAGTAAAATTACTAAACAGCCAAACTACTTATTTATATCAAACATTAATAATTGGCACAGAAATAAAATTGGACTGTCAGTAATAAGTAATCCGCAGAAAAACAGGCTGCATAAGTGGTTTGTAATATGTTATTTTGTATTCATTGTTTAAACCAGAAACTAGTTTTAGCCACTTTGTTATAAGTAGAACAATGTCCAAAGAAATCAACAAGAACCACATCTTATGAACTCGACACAGTGGGAGTTCTGTTTCGCAGCCGAATCAATGCACACACATGCTTATCTGAGCCTTGCAAACACCTCAATACACACCACACACACAGGCACACGCGCGCATACACACACGCACTATTTCAAAGTCAGGCTCCTGACTGCAGCAGCCTCATATAATTTGCCAGCAAAGGAGGAAAAAAAGGCAGATTGTGAGAAGAAAGGTTTGGTCTGTGAAGCGTTGGGAATCAATGCATCTGGTTTCCTTTGAAAATCCACTACGCTGCAATTCACAATCATGAGAAGGAAAGGATAAATGGGTTAATTGAAATATTAAGGAAGGGCATAGACAAGAAATTGAATAATCCAAGTGCAATGATGTTTAAAAGAAAAAAAAAAGAAAAGAAAGTAAAAAGAGTTCCCAATTTTTTTTTCCCAAAAAAAACATTTTGTGTAAAGAAGACTTACGCATTTTCTCTGCTCTGTGCTGTTACATTAAGGTTGTGGAGAAGTTTGCTTGTGCGGCTTAACACAACAGGGGTGGACCAGGGTATTTCAGAGCTGTCTCAAAAATCTCCGTCCACGTTCACTCCAAAATCAAATTCCACACAGGCATTTCTACAAATTTTTCTCTGAGTAGGTTCGTGTGACACACACCAATATGGTGCCATGAGCCTTTAGATGTCCTTCAGCATGCTGTGCTCCATTTGGCACTACTGTGCACAGCAGGCAATTTCAGACATTTGCCTGCTATTGCCTCCCACGGGTTGCACTCTGTGCTATCGTACCACTGTCTAACACTATCTTTAAGCTTGAACTTACAGATGGAAGGAAGAGGAAATGGAAGCTAGATCCTCTACCTTTGATCATTTCTTTAGTTCCAGCACAGACTTCATGGAGAGTATTACTAAAAAAAAAAAGAAATTGAGCTGGCTCCTCAAAATGAAAAAGAGGTCCATCTCTGTCTGCTGTAATATAATGGGAAATAGACTGCAGGTCTGAGATAATCAGGGGGATAATGAGTTCAGAAAGTGAGGTTTAAGATCAAGTGAACTTTGTACTGGATGCTGCAGTGCTGTTGTGTTCATGCCAGTTTCTGCTCATGATGAATAAAAGTACAGCAGAATTATACTGCATCAGTTTAAGTATTATTTCAACACCGTAAAACTAGAGTGTCTTCATAACTTTGGCAAATAGCTCAACATGATGGCAGCACAATTTCTTGTTTTATTTTCTGCCTGTTATAGAAAAATTGAGATAAACATTAGTGGTGTAAAAGCCACACAACTCTTTTCATTGCATTTTCAGGGAATTATGACACAAAGTTGCCAAATAGTTTGATTCATATGCAGAGACACAATACGCAGCAACAGGAACGGCGCTCTTATGACTAATTCTGTTATCTCCACCGCAACAGTGCAACACCTGCTATGATTTTATGATTTCACAAACGATGGAGGAAGGCATGTTCACAGAATGTCAAACAGCAGAAAAACAAGGAGAATACTAACACATCTGGAAATGCCTTTTATTGCACAGCATATTGCAAGTGCAAAAATTAATGCATACTGACAAAAGACCTATTCAGAGATTAAATTTAAAAAAAGAAAGAATCAGTTATTGTATTTAGTCCGTTATGCTTTATTACTCAGAAAGTCTCATTAAGAAGTGTAGAATTGTAGTTAAATGAAGTAGATTATCTGTAGCATTCAGCCGTGTTGCTGCTCATTATGTTACAGGGACTTTTAATGCTAACAAACAACACTGTCAAAAGCTGTTTGTATGACACGTATTTGTGTGTGAGCGAAATGCCAATAAATTTCCTGTTTATTTGTTTATATATATATATATATATATATATATATATATATATATATATATATAT
>JAVDPK010000593.1:294735-304851 GCA_034780415.1 Cichlasoma orientale
TTTTCATTCAAGCTCAAGTCCTCTACCAGAGGCCTGCGAGCTTGAGGGTCCTGTGCAGTATCTTAGCTGTTCCCAGGACTGTGCTCTTGTGGACAGACAACTCGGATGTCGTTCCTGGAATCTGCTGGAGCCACTCCGCCAGTTTGGGCCACGGCCCAAGTGTTCCAATTACCACGGGGACCACTGTGACCTTCACCTTCTTGTGTTCTTCCTCTGCTTGTCCGGTTGGTTAGCCATCACCGGATTGTCCATCTGTATCTGGAAGTCCCACAGGATCTTAGCTCAGTCATTCTCGACCACCCGTGGGGGCGTATCCCAATTTGACATCAGGACTTCCAGGTCATCCTCAGCACAGATGTTCCTGTATACTATGACAGCCACTTGGTTATGGCGTTCCATGTATGCCCTGCCTGCTAGCATCTTGCACCCTGCTTTTCCATGGAGGGTTCTGCTCCTTGTGACTGCCGTTCATCTTTTAGTCAAGCATCTCAAGGATCGCTGTTGCTGTAGTATGGATCAGCTGGTTGGTTTCAGTGATGGTCGCAGTAGGGATTGTCCATTATGCTATATTCAGATCTTTTAGCAGACTTTCAGAAGGTATTTCACGTAGTCTTGGTAATTGGCTATGGAGGATCTGTGTTTCCAGCTTAGCCATGATCTTCTCTCTCAGGTTAGCTGCTGGTACACAATCTTGTAGTGTGGGGATGATGATATCTCCCCCCCTGACCTGACGTCCTGGCTCCCCCTTGTCTCGGCATTTGTGTTGTACCTCATCAGCCTCTAATTGTGATAGCAGTTCTTGCGGATGTTGGAACACTGAATCGTATATCTTTCGCTCATATTGTGAGCTAAGTTTTTTCAGCTACAGCACTGCATTTTTTTAAATAATTTATTTTTTTTACATAAAGGCCACCAGCTGGGTCGAATGTTTAGTGTGTTTTATAATCATATGTTATGTAAGCAGAGCAAACAGGAAATAGGGAGAAAATTGGACAGGATTCCACGCATGTAATACTTTTCTTTAAAGGCCAAAAAATTGCAGTTTCCACCAATATATAGATATCATTAATGTAAATGCATCCCTGCATTTGTGTCAATAGCTGTTAAAAATGTGGTTTGGTTTCATAAGCTTAATCCAGCAGATAAAAGATGTGCTGGCTGCTGCCATTAACATGCAGCATGCAGGCCACATGAAAAAAGCTTCATAATAAAAACAACTTCTTCCCGTAAACGTCTCTGTTATTTCAGCTGAGGCCATTTTGTTTATTTGCTTATAATTCACATATATCAGCCTGTAAGCCTTATTAAAAATGCTTGCTCCTCTGTCATGAACGTGCAGTAGAAATTTTTCTTTGGCAGCACACACAAGTGAGACTGCATCTTTACTGTCATTATGTTTCACAGATACTCTTATAATCAGAAAATAATCCTCTAAAAATAACTCAGCATCTGTCTCCTCTCATGCACTTTTAGGTGAATAGACACGTTTATTCCGTGTGGATTTACTCCCACTTGGTATTCCTCATCCCGGTCCTTCTGAACACAGATGTACTCGGGTGCAAGCCTGTTATGATCTTTCAGGGGCCCATCTATGTCACACCTTTTCTGCTTGTGCTAGTTGGCTTGGGGGTCCACTTGGCTCAGTTGGCCTTTTTCAGCTACAGCATCGCGACGCCAGCTGATGTGGCCTATTTCCCCTACAATTATAGTGTAATACAGCCCAGCTGTCATCAGAGAATGACCAGTTACATCACTGCTGCCGTAGTGCTTGGTTCTGCTGTGAGTGCCGGGATGGCTTAACTATTTGTGACTTTGGGTAGAGTGTCCTTGTACTGCTTAGCATTTATGACTCTCTTCTCTGTCTCCATAGCACTGATAGCCTTTCTTTTTATGCCCGGGCCTAAGATGATTTTATTTCTTCAGGGAAGATGCTCTAACCAGCAGAAGCTCAGGTGCAGATGCTCATTCCTCAGGAAATTGATACTTTTGCTGCCAAGTTTGTTGGAAGGATGCTCAGAAGGCGTCTGATGGACTATAAGAAATATTATTCTTTTGTTGATGTTTTTCTGCATATGGCCACATGGAGGTGGGGTTTCTACCAGGCCATTGACTGTGTATTGTTTTTTGCTACTGCCATATTTGGTAGTGGGCGGGAAGAAAAAAAAGATAAGTGCAGATGCTGCCTAATACGTCAGTTGAATCATAGAGTCAAAGTGTGGGGAAGATGTGGAGAACGCTATGCTTATAGGGTAGCAGCTTTTGGTAGAGGTGGTGTGATGGTGTGGGGCAGCACCTCCCTCACTGGACAAACAAGGCTTTTCATCACTGGAGGCAATCTCAATGCAGAGATATCGAGATGAGATTCTGCAACCACTGGCAACTCCATGTCTTCACAGTCTGGGACTGAACTCTATCCTCCGAGCAGGTTTATCAGAGACTACCTCCAGAATTTGAGAGTGGAGAGGATGGAACCTGCAGTCCTGACCTCAACCCCACTGAACACTTGTGGGATCAGCTTGGGCGTGCTGTTTGTGCCAGAGTGACCAACACATCCACACTGACTGACTTGCAGCAAATGCTGGTAGAGGAATGGGATGCCATCCCACAGCAGGGTGTGACCAAGCTTGTGACACGAGGAGGTGGTGCCAGGCTGTTGTGGCTCTGTGTGGTTCTTCCACATGCTGCTGAAGTGTCTGTTTGTTAAATTAATAAATTGTTAAATTGCCAATATGTTTCGTTTCTTCAGACTTCAATCATTCAATCCAATAAACAACACCAAACAAGCAATGAGCTGTTTGGCAGAAAAGATTTAGCATGTTTTTCATGAGTGCAACCCACATACTCACCTCTGCTGCTCATACGAATGCATTTTCCTTACAAATGTTGCACCATTTATATGCTCTACTCTGTTTGAGTAGATCATATAAAAGTGAGTATAAAGATACATATTTTCCCCACACTTATAGAAGAAATCTGGTGAAACTGAGCTGTCTGGGGGGAAAGCGTCTAAAGGGCAAACAGTGGCTCCTTCATTGGCATTCCATAAGCCCGCTGATTATCTCACACTAATACAAATATGAAGCAAAAACATCAGTTCACCTTAAAAGTTTGTCAACAAACTATTGAGTATTGAGTATTATTTTGGTTATGTTATATTTGTATAATAATTGAAAAACCTAAATAAATGATTTAAAAAAAAAAAGTTTGTCAACAAGAAAAACACCATCTGCCAATACTTACGCCAGTGACTGCTGTAAGTAAGAGGGAGACGATTCTCCAGAAGGAGGCAATGCGCTACACAAGGTTACACGGACAGAACTATTGTGAGGGGTGGCGGAAATAATCAGATTCATAACATAACATCACTGTGAGATACAATAATACAACTACTGCACTTCCATATTAAACAGAACCCGTTCTGGTTGTTGTTAAATAATAATAATTAAAAAAAAATAAAGCTTATGAACGTTATGCACATTCCACTACAAAAAAAAATTGAATAAACAGGCGAAAAGAAAACACAATCCCTTTCTACAGTCAGTATTTTGCAACCCCCAGAGCACAGCAGACAATAGGAACAGCATTAATTAGACTATTTAATTTCATACTCTCATCCCCATATGGGTATAGCAAGCTGCTGCTAACCAGCCAGTGCACTTTTATTGATTATAGCACTGATACATATCTGTATTCCCCAGAAACCAAAGGCAATTACTCTGTGTAAACCACATCCAGCTGTATGCCTTTCACTTGTAAATGGTTCGGTCCAACATGCAGTCAAGCTGTAGGGCCCATGTCTGATATTTCCCCAAAGATTACTGTTGTATTTTTCTCTATTCCACACTTAGAAAACATCCCTGAGGAAAAAACCTGGTGGAAACCGATAGGGAAAATATGAATATGGATTACCAACATGATAAAATATGGAAGAAAAGCACAACATAATTTTCTATTTTCATATTCAGCATATTAATAACTGTATGCCCTGGAGTTTGGAGAAAAAAAACTAGTAGCTTATTGGTATTAGAATGAATGTGTGTGCTGGATTCTGCTTTTTATTGTGTGATTGTCGAGGGGAAGATCTTGCGGAGCAGCAAGACACATCTATTTGTCTGCGGTGTAAAGGAGTAATCCCAAGTCATTTAAGCGTCAAACACCTGCATAATAGATTCAGAGCATGGCTTCAGTGAGGACATTCCCTTGTCCGGGTCAGGGATATCAGTGCTGAATATAGCTCCCTTTAGATTTATGCTACAACAACATGTTCACCTTCCTGACTCTTCACATACCGATGCTAAGTCAAGACCCCTTTTTGTCACCTCAACACGCTGGGTACCCAGTTAGCATCAGTGTCCGTCATATACTGGAACACAGCATGTGCTAATTCAAATCCCCCACCTGCAACCCTGTGCACAGTATGATGCTATCTAATCAGTGTGAAAAGCCAGCATGAATGAGGTCACAGTTTTCCTCAATCTGTCTAAGGTTGTATCTACAGTTTGTATCTGAACCTTTAAGTAGAACTGGTGATGTCCTAACAAAACTGGAGATGAGGGTTACACTGAGGGCATGAGTTCAAAATATGTGGATATTTAAAAGTAGGGGGAGTTTAACCCATTCAGTCACTTTCTATGGTTATATATTCTACTGTAATATTCATTTACTGATGTTTCTTACCCAAACACATTGTGTAGATTGAAGACCACCAAAATTCCTGTATCCTGACAGAAGGAGGCTAAGGATGGGGGCTATTGAGGTGCACCATGCCATTAGTCTGGATGGAGATGCTGGTGACCTTTGAATTAATAGTGAAAAGAATGGAAAGAATATCACACATATTTTTAGACATTTGTTTGCACAGGAAGCTTTTTTGAAAGCGATAATGATCTGACTTATGAAGACAAACTTAAAATTTTTTTCATCTATCATAACTGTTTATTAAGGTTTTGACATAAATGTTTAGAAAATAGCTTTACATGGTCAAATTCCTTTATTTGTGTGTGATTTGGAGCATTTTGGAATCATCAAATTTGTGACCTTTCTGAGACTAATTTCACTCCATAAAGCAGGAATTACAGCTGTCTAACCTTAACTTTTTCTCATGTTAACAATAATGTAGACTTGCTGGACTTACTCCAGAGAGTAGTTAGTTTTATGTCTTTTTAAAAGGGACAGTACAAATTAATTAACATGAGCACTTAGGTCCATCGTGTAAATACACCAGATTTAGCCATTTAGCCATGCTAATTCTCGTCTGCAGTCCCTGGCAAACGCCCAGTAAAAATATTTCACAAAACAATTAAATAACCTTCATGGAGATGAGACTGTTTATTAATGTTATGGTGCCTTTAAAGACTCCTGTGTGCTGTCAGATGGTTTAAATTATAAAATATATTCAGATATCCAATTAATCCAAGCTACGAGCATCTGATATTTTAAATGAACTCCTGCAGTGTGAACTCAGTGCTACATTATTGATCTCTCTACGAAGCCGTACTGCTAGCTCTGCCTGACCCCGCTAAGCCTCCAATTGACACTGCTCTGGAAACTGGTTTAATTATTCAGTCTCCATTTGACCCCAGTCTGCAAATCAGAGCCAGGGGGATTTATTAAGCACATGTTAGATGCACAGACTGGCCCTAGTGGTGTTTATGTTGGACTATTAGCATGGAATTGCCAGGAGGGATCAGGAATCAAAGGAAACACATAACCTGCATTTATATTTCAGTAGATAAAAAGCTCTGTGTGAGTCGATCTGTGTCTATAGGGTGTCCTCATTTACACCAACCTGATTGTTGTGACCCAGCTTTAGTTCCCATTTAACTCCCAACAGCTGGAAGTGACGAGGCTACTTGTATTTATATGGAAAACTACGATGAATATGTAGCGAACAACTTCAGTTAATATGAGAACCGGAGAGTGAGGGGGACATAACGGTGAGAATAAAAAAAAGGTTAAAATAATCAGTGCTCCAAAGATTCATAGTGTTCAATTTCACCTCCTCACACTGGGATAAAGGTCTCATTACTCCTTCACATGTGGTAAAAGGAGTTTTGTGAAGAATCAGAGTCACACTGTGCCACCCTGTGGCACAAATGAGAAGTATCACTGTTCCAAGCTGTTACCTGTCCAGCCTTTAACTGAGGAGGTTTTCATAGCTGATATCAACACAAGGGGGAAGAAAGTTGCTAAATGTGTCGCTGTGAGAAAGGATCTGTTTTTGTTAAAAATGTAACAGACAGCAAACAATGTATCAAAAAACATAAACAAGTCTAATTAATATACCTCACACAGAATCCATGCAGTACATAATAACACACAAAGGGATGGATGGATTGATAAGAAATAACAGCTGGAGTTTTTTCACATTACATATATTCATAAATAGTATCTGATATGGCAACGTGTTGCTTGTGCTTTACCTACTCTAATTTTTTTTCTGCTATATAACAGAAAGGAATTTGAACTTGTACCATGGATGACAGTAAATCATCAAGGGCAAAGCCATTTAAATGTATAGACCACAGAAAGTACATTTCTAGTATTTTCTTTCCAGTTTTCGGCAAAATGTTGCAGTTTTCTTTCACCGAGTACATTTTGAATTACCACAGAGATTTCAAATGCAGTCATTTTCTTGTTCAGTGTTTGTGTTTATATCCCCACTGTGTACCTAATTTGAAAAAAATAAGCTTTTGCCACATTTTGGTGATTCTTATTTACCCTACAAATGATCATGTTCTCCTTTAGGAACCGCTGCCACTGTTGTTAAGGGCCACATGTCTCTGGAGTGGTCTGTGTGGGGGGAACTGGTCCTTGGGGGTTTCTTGTTCCTCATCACTGGGGCTGTATTCCTGATGGATCTAACTGACAACATCTGGATCAGCTACACATGCGCCCTTTCAAAATATGCTGTTCAAAAAAATTAAAGGAACACTGTGAAAATTCACGAGTTCCCAATGGGGGAAAAAATCATGCTTGATATGTACTGTATAATGAAGCTTACGTGTAAGCTCAGTAAGGACGATCTGTATTCACTCCTCTGTCTTCTTTCCTGGTTACTTGACTGTTAGTTTATTCCTCACATGCTGTAACAAAAGCTGACATCATTGCTCTAGTCCAGGGATCCTCAAATCCAGGCCTCGAGGGCCGGTGTCCTGCAGGTTTTAGATGTGTCTCTGCTTCAACACACCTGAGTCAAATATAGAAGTCATTAGCAGGACTCTGGAGAACTTGACTGCATACTGAGGAGGTAATTCAGCCATTTGATTCAGGTGTGTTGGATCAGTGACACATCTAAAACCTGAAGGACACCGAACCTTGAGGCCTGGATTTGAAGGTCCCTGCTCTAATCCAATCATCTTTCTGCCTGTGTTTTTCAAGCCAATCAGTCTCCACTTTCCATACTTCAAATCTCACTGCTTACCTGCCATTCTTACTTGCAGACTTATTCATGCAGCCCACCTCCTCCCCATCTCCACCTCATTCAAATCACTCAGTGCAACATCCGAGCCTCCATCTTTATCTTCATTAGAGTCTAACCACCAAGTAGATTAATTGAATTCTGTATATATTCTGTATCTCAATAAATAATGATCAACCAATGATCTCTCCGTATTGAACTGATATGGATGGGGTAATGTGTTAGGAATGAAAGGACGCCACAGTGTTAAACAGAAATGGAAAGTAGTTTGTATGGCCGCACATGCGTTTATGCATGTGCAGCATGCCTGACAACGTCGGTGCTCCTAATGAGACAATGGATGGTGTCCTGGGGATCTCCTCCCAGATCTGGACCGGGGCATCACTGAGCTGGACAGTCGAAGGTGCAACCTGGCAGCGTCGGACTGACTGAAACATAATGTCCCAGAGGTGTTCTATTGGGTTTAGGTCAGGCGAGCGTGGGGACCAGTCAATGGTATCGCTTTCTTTATCCTCCAGGAACTGCCTGCATCCTCTCACCACATGACGCCGGTTATTGTCGTGCACCAGAAGGATTCCGAGGACCCATTGCACCAGCGTAGGGTTTGACAATGGGTGCAAGAATTTCCTCCTGATGCAGCAGTCAGGGTGTCGTTGCCTAACCTGTAGAAGTCTGTGCATCCCTCCATGGATATGCCTTCCCAGACCATCACTGACCCACCAACAAACTGGGCATGCTGAACAATGTTACAGGCAGCATTATGTTCTCCACGGCTTCTCCAAACCCTTTCACATGCGTTAATGTGCTCAGGGTGAACCTGCTCTCATCTGTGAAAAGCACAGGATGCCAGTGGTGGACCTGCCAATTCTGGCTACCAGTCAGGCTCCATGGTGCTGGGCAGTGAGCACATTACTCACTACAGGATGCCTGTTTCTGATTGTTTGGTCAGAGACATTCACACCAGCAGCTGCTGGAGGTCATTTTGTAGCTCTGGCAGTGCTCATCCTGTTCCTCCTTGCACAAAGGCGCAGATACCGGTCCTGCTGATGGTTTATAGGACCTTCTTGATGTGCCATCCTGGAGGAGCTGGACTACCTGTGCAATCTCTGCAGGGTCCAGGTATCACCTCATGCTACCAGTAGTGACACTGACCCCAGCCAAATGCAAAACAAGTGAAAAAACAGTCAGAAAAGATGAGCAGACAACAATTTTCAGTAATGACAACAAGTCTGTACAGCTCCCTGTTACCTCCCAGGTGTTGTAATACATACACAAATATTGAGCTCAGGATTTGAGTTTGTTTTAATATCCTGAGCTTACTATAATTTATTTTACTCTTCTTTATTTCACTATACAGTACATGTCATAAAACTGTAGCAAAAGGCTGATTTATTAACACATTGTAAAAAAAAACCTGAGAAAGCCTTTAACACATTACAAAATATATTTTTACAGATGAACAATGAATTATTAGCAAGTAATAATATATTTTATCCTTATATATGTCATTAGTATATGTAATAAAAATATTTTAGAAATGATTTATGGTATCTTCCCATCCATTCATATTTTTAAACTACTTATCCATCATACCACAGCATACTGTGTACTGTATCATAGCTCCTTAGAGGTAACAATTATATTCTATTAACATCAGCACACAACATTTTAATGTATGCCCTCCGTTGTCCCCTGATAGTCACAAATTCACTAAGAAAGCAAACCTTTAGTTAAAAGGTTTAACTCCAGTGTATTCCAGCACTAACTACTGAGTGCTTCACAGGGTAGCACCCAACCACAGCAGGTCCACTAGGGCTGTCACAACACTAGGTTATATTATGTGTTAATACTTACTGATTGGTGAGCATGCACAATTATGTATAATTTTTAACTAATATTCTAAAGGGCTTATTTTAGCTCAAACTATGTGCTTTTCTTAAACTTAAACAGTTAGTGAAAGCGGTTAATGAAACAGGACTAAGAGCTATTCAGGGAACATTGGTTTCAACTTTATAAGAGCTTCATAGATGCATCTGCTACTCAGTTTATTAAGTTGTAATTTTGCAATAACATTCAAATAATATCCACAGAAGAATTATACACCAAACATACAAGTCAAAAAAAGAAAAGTTTAAGGTTGTGAAATATTAGAAAACATATTCTGTCACATAATCAGCTGGGCTTAGCCATTTGTTTCAATTCCTCAATGACGTCTGCAGAGAGGAGACCATACCTCACATTAACGCTCTTGTATATTTTATTGTTGGTCTATAAAATCTATTTAAAACACAAATTTTAACTTTGTTTTTTAACTAGAATATTGGGAAATTTCTAAACATTTCGACTTTATAACATTATTTCTGTTAACAGTAAATTGATTAGTCATTAATTTAGTATTATTTAAGAAAAGTGTTACCAAAAGTTTTTGAAACTGTAGTTATCTCTGGAGCTTTAAAAAGGGCGACTGGATTTCTTTTTGTTTCTTGAAGACCTTTCACCTCTCATCCGAAAGGCTTCTCCAGTTCCTTTCAGGTGAGAGGTGAAAGCCTTCAAGCTCCAGAGACTACTGTGGTCTGCAGTGGCGCAAAAAGTGGGTATGCACTATATGCAATGCATTGTGGCGCCGCACAAGGGGGGCGCCAAAGCAATGCGGGAAAATTATTTCTGTAGTCGGCATTTTCTGTATTTAACAGATG
>JAVDPK010000593.1:309887-330846 GCA_034780415.1 Cichlasoma orientale
CCAGTTTATTTCTTTACATTCTCTTTTCTTATACTGTATGCAGGATTATTTTTATACATTATTTGTTTATAAAGTTCACTACATTTTTCTTATCATTAAACGTAAAAAAAATTGGGGGGGGGGGGGGTTGTACCAGATTTTAGATTTCTTTTCTACTTACACCACTCAAGATAAGAGCCATCACCACTTCACATCCTTACACTGGATAGTGTATACACAGAACACTACAGTTGTTCTTCGACTGTTTCATAACAGATGTGGCCTGGAGCTTAGCTTGGTGTATCTTGTTCATGGTTTAATGTTGTTTTCAACTGAAACTGCTAGCTGAAATAGAAAAACTCACTGTGCTTGGTGAAGCAGACTACTCCAGTGTGCTGGCAAAGAATAGATATATTATTCGGGGCTTTTGCCTTCATTGACACTGGGCAGAGGACAGACTGAAGATTTAGCTGGTTTTGCTACAAAATAAAATATTTGTTAAAAAGTAGGTAGATTACTATATAATTACATTGTTGAAAAAAGGCACCTCACCACTGAGCTTTACCATAAGAGCCAGATTAAAAAAAAAAAAAAAAAGTTTTCGGGGAAGATTTACAGGGTTTTGCATCTGAGATTGTGCATAGATAAACTCGTTGCTCTCATGTAACATTTTATTGGTTCTCGTGCACATATCTATAATGAGCACAATTGCGGTGTTTCCATAACAACCGTCAACATAACAGAGAACAACATGTAAGTGCAAGACTTGCACATCACATCATTAAAAATTGTATAAATTTGAAAGGGAAATTGATATATTAAATGATAATATATTACTTAGGATACAATATTAATTTTATTTTCCTTTACGAGAACATCTGGCCCTCACACTGTCTGCCGAGAAAAATGCCAGCTCTTGGACAAGTACTTGATGACCCCTGATGACTTATCTGGCTTATCTTGTGGCCCATACTGAGTCTATCATGTTCACCAGTTTTATTGAGAGTTTGTTTGATCATCTTATCTACAGTAGGAGGTTATTTACTCTCTGTCAGAGAAATAGGTCAGTGTCTGAGTTCTTCATTGATTTCCACGTCTTACCAGCAGACTCTGGTTGGGAGGATAAGGTGCTTAATGTGATGTTTTATCAGGCGCTTAATGATGAGGTCAAGGACACATTGGCAACATGGGATGATGCTAAAAAATTGGAGGGTTTAGTCAATTTGGCTATCTGAGTAGATGATTGTGTGCGCAAACATTGCTGCGAAAGGGATCTCAGCTTTCTTAAGGGAGCTCGCCGCTCTACACTACCAATTTTCATCCTGTATTCACCTCTGCCTCTGGCTGCCGGCCTCCGGATCTTCTCCCAACAGTCCCAGAGAGCCGCTGCAGCTAGCCCTAGCCAAATGGACCCCGGAGGATTGACAGAGAAAGAGACTGGTTTGTGTTTTTATTGCCGTTTGTCGGGCCACTTGGTGATGTCCTGCCCATCCATCCATCCATCCATTCGCTACCGCTTATCCTTTTCAGGGTCGCGGGGGGGCTGGAGCCTATCCCAGCTGCCCAATTTGACCAAAAGCCCTTACGTGCCAGGAGCCGTGACAGTACTGGTGGGTGAAACATGTTTTGATAACAGACTCCCTTGCATGCTCCTTCACGCCACCCTCAGCCATAATCAGATAGAACTCCCACTTCAAGCTCTCCTTGATTCTGGGGCCAAGCAAAATTTATTAGATTCCCTGCTTGTCGAACAGCTCAAGATTCCCACACTAGAGTGCCTCATAGCTGTTATGCCATTTAATAGTCTGAAACTTTCCACTATCACCCATTGCACTCAAGATGTGCTTTTCGTCCTTTTCTGGCAATTACCCAGAGATCTCATCCTCCTTGATTAGAGTCCTATAACTCCCATATTGATTGGAAATGCAAACTGTGAGTCCACGTTGCTCCATGCCCTGACTCTGACCCTCCTGATCAGTTGTATGGTCCACACTGATGAGTTCACCTGTCACCCCGAGGTAAGCCGTACCTTCTCCCTTCTGACGTGGTCCTTTTGGTGATCATCTTTAGAACGAGATGCCCAGAAATATGTTCTTGCCTGCTTTGTCTGCTCATGCAATAAAACCAAGACTCAACCATCCACAGGTCTTCTTTTGCCTCTTCCCGTTTGCAGACAGCTTTGGTCCCACAGCCACAGACTTTGTACTGCTCTGAGAGCCACACTGTCATCCTCGCTATTATTGATAGATTCTCCAAAGCAGCTCACTTCATTTCATTGCCTAAGTTACCTTCTGCTCTCAAAACCACGAAAATCCTAGTTGATAGCGTGGTCTGTATTCAAGGTATCCTGGTGAATATAGTGTCCAACCAGGATCTGCAATTTACTTCCCAAGTGTGGAAAGCATTCCGTGAATCCTTGAGCACCTCAGCTAGCTTAACCTCAGGTTATCATCCACAGTCTAATGGGCGGACAGGGTGGGAAAATCAGGAATTGCAAGCTGCGCTCCACTGTGTCGCTTCTGCTAACCCCGCTACATGGAGTTCCCATATCTGGGTGGAATATGTACATAACTTGCCTACCTTCTCTGCTATTGGGATTGTGACCTTTTGAAACCTCCCTAGGATATATATGCTCTTCCCGGGTGAGGAGGGAGAAATTTCTGTGCCTTCAGTTTAGCACCAACTGTGGCGCTGGCCTTTGGAGGCAGACCAGGGAGGCCCTCCTTAGGACTGCAAAATTAGTGTCTGGCCAACAGAAAAGGACTCCCGCGCCAAAATATTGTACCAGCCAAAAGGTGTGGTTATTCTCAAAAAACATTCCCCTGAAAACTATGACTCGCAAACTTAGTCCTAGATATCTGGGTCTCTTTATTATTGATAAAGTCTTGAACTCTTCCGGTGTATTCCTTAAGCTTCCCCCTTCTATGAAAATCCATTGCACCTTTGATGTGTCACATCTGAAACCGGTGACTGTCAGCCTTCTGTGCCCTCCATCCGTTCCCCGCCTCCTGCCCGGTGTATGGATGGCTGTGGTGGTTTTGTGTGTGTTTTCATTTCTTTCCGGTGGAGGCATGGGCTGGCTGGGTCTCTTCTTCAACTTGTAGGTGGGGTTGCGCTGCTTCTGTACACCTGGCGGTCATTTTGTCGTCAGTGTATTTAGGCTGTGCTGTGACTGTGGGTCTCTGCCAGATTGTTTTGTTGCCCTGAGTGGTCAAGTGTTTACTCTTAGCTTTTGTATAATCAGTTCAGTAACCACCCTATCTTGCAGCTTGAGAACTCAAGAAGCTTCGCTGCATCTCCACGTGTTTGTGTTTTTCTGGAAGCGCTCAGCTGCTTCGCTCTGAAGAAATCCCAGCTCGCAGCCCATGAGCTGAACCCCTCAGCACGGCATCTTTTGAAACATCACCTGCCTGCTACACCGCACTGCCACACTCTCAAGGAAGTGTCAGCCACTTGCTGGACTCTCCCTGCCTCAGCCCTTCACTCCCCAACCAAGGCCTAGTATCTAGCACGGCCACTTTTTCCCCTGCCGTTTGTTTTAGTCATACTAACAGTTGCTCTGCCTCGCTTTCAGGCTTTCATCCAGCCGTTTAATACATCAGCTCTAGTACTTCATCGACTTTCGCTCACTGTAAATAAACTCACTTTAAATCTTTGCAGCTGTCTCTGCCTTTGGGTCCAGCAAAATGTTGTAAACTATGACAATGATAGCAAAGCTAGACACTAATGGTATTAGTATAGGCTACAACCATTCAACTACTGCACTGCCTCAACACTGTAACATTAATGACATGATTAAATTGTGGCCCACACTGGTGAGAGAAAGCCTGTCACAGTCTCTCTCTTTTTTTTGCTCTTTGGAATGGGTTTGTGGACAATAAATGTGATGACATCAAATTGCCTTTATGACCCTTTATGAAGTCATTTGGAAACCCGTTAGTAAACCACTTCCTGTTTGCCACCCTGATAGGTTGATATGATGCTCTGATTACCTTGTAATTCCTATTGAAGTCTTCTTGGTATAAGCTACAATAAAGAGCCCCTAGCAAATGTGCATACAGGAACCCTTTTCTGTGACAAATATCACCAAAAACTAGCTACAATGTACTGTTTTCTGTCTAAAACAGGATATATATTTCTAATGAAATAGCTCTTGATTAAATAATATACAGGTGTCTAGAGAGAGAGAGACAGGGCAATTCTAAATGATGTGGTGCACTATGAGGACATAATGAAGCCTGTGCAAAAAATACAACGTGAGCGAAGGTCAGAGACATTAACAAAGGAGCCATAAAATATAATGGGCTCACTGAAGAGACAGACAAAACAACAGAGACTAACAGCATGCCTATATTTAGATGGGGACAGTAATTTTGTGTTGTACGGTTTAAGTAGGGGTAACATAAAATCCCTGAACCGATCTGTAAACCTTCTCCTTGTGTAAACCATAATGACTTTTTTCGCTGTGTACGACAGAAAACGAAGGAGTGGGGCATAAACAGCAAAGATAGATGAAAGGGATGTGACACCAGAATTGGGATCCAATAAATCTTCCACATAATTTTCCACCATGAGACATAGAGTCTCATGGTCTAACAGTCTAACAGACAAGAATAATATACTTTTTCAGGTCACACTTCTTTCACTATGAAACTGCAACTGGTACTTTTTTTTACAGACCTACAATATAAATGACTATTCCTATAATATAACAAACCTTCTCTGGAGTTGTAGGTGGAAATTGTATAATGCAAAAAAAAAAAAAAGAAAAGTAGAAGTTACATTATTATAACTTTAAATTTGCTACTGTTCATGTTGTTGTTTCCAGGGTTAATGATGATGCTCCACAATTTCATTTTTAAAATAGAGTCAGAGAACAACTGTGAGCAGTAGAGCCAAACCACAACAACAGTCACCTCAAGGCCTTTTCCTTTTTGTTAGGTAAAGACCCAACAATAATACAGAGGAACCCCGATCAGCAAGCACTTGGCGAAGGAAAAAACTCCCTTTTAACAGGAAGAAACCTCCAGCAGAACCAGCCTCAGGGAGGGGCAGTCTATAAGCTTGATCCAAAAGGAAGGTTTTAAGTCTGTTTCCCAAATCCAAGCTGGAAGATGGTTCCACAGTAGAGGAGGCTGAAAGCTGAAGGCTCCTTGTTAGATAATGTAAATCAGCTGTTCCTTTCTTTCACTATACTTTTCTCTTCCCATCATTCATATTACAAGTTAATTTCAATTGTTTGAACTGATCATCTTGGACCTGCAGCTGGAAATGGCTCTGAGAGATATTCCTACCTTGTGTAAATCTACAATTCTTCTTAGATCTTCATTGATTTCCTTGGACTTTCCCATTGTTCTGAGTATTGGTCAGTCCAATGAGTGCTGTCAAACAAATGCTTTTTATGCTGGTAAAGATAAACTGCCAGTTGTAGTCAATCATGAGCACTAAAAGAGAAGTTAATAGGCCTTGGCCTTGTCAAGTTAAAAGATACTGTAGAGCTTTTAGCACCACTTATCAAAAGATTTAAGTGAGCATAGGTAAATATTTGAGCCTGTATGTATAATTTTGACCCTCTGTGGATTAGAAAGAAATTCTAAATAAATTCAAACCTGTCTAATTCTTTTTTTAGAACAGTTGATGTCATGAGTGTATGTAAACTTCTGACCACAACTGTACAATGGCAGCCTGGCAGAAGGAAAACACTCTTGAGGAAAGGAGAGGAGCTGAAAAAAAAGATAAAAAAAAAATAAATAAAATAAAAACAGTAGCTCACGTAAGAGAAAAAAAAGTATCAACAATGCTGCCCCCTGGCGGTGGAAGTTTTTGTTAAATTCTGCAGAGCATAATTACAAACACAGTACCTTCAATGTAGTTAGCCTCTCTATTGACTATAGAAACACATATTTTTACATAGTTATATCTTTTGGGGGGGGGGGGCTGTGGCTCAGGAGTTAGAGAATATTGGTGGGTCGATCCCTGGCTACTGCTTTCTGCATGCCAAAATATGCCTGGGCAACATACTGAACCCCAAGTTGCTCCTGATGCATTCATCAGAGTGTGTGTGGATGTTAGATTTAAAGTACTTGAGATGTGCTTATGTGAATGTGTGAATGAGACATGTTGTATAAAGTGCTTTGAGTGCTCGTGTAGAGAAGAAAAGTACTATATAAGTACCAGTCCATTTACCATTTATACACATCAGCTTGTAAAAGAAGGGCCACTGAATAAGTGAATAAACCGAAAATCAGCAGGCCCAGAGTGAGAGGATCTCTTCTTGTGTGCCTTTTCCCTCCCAGAGTACCCCCTGGGTACCACAGCTGGGAATCACAGAATGAAAACACTACTCAGGTGGCTCCATAGAAGATAGGAGTACAAGTTGGTGATGCACTGCCAGCAATGACAGGTGCATCTACAGACCTGAGGATGAGAACTGTTACTACTAAACTTTGTCAAAGCCCTTATTGACAGAGTCCTATCAGAAAAGAATACTTGCAGAATGGAAACAAGTCAATTTGTGTACACAAATGCAACACTAGTCATGTTGATAAGTGTACGTAAGCTCAAGAATGCAATGTGTAAAGCTTGCCCTCCCCGAAGAAGAGTGATGGAAACCGACATCAAGAAAGTCGAAGGTGTAGATTAAGATGCCCTAAAAAAAAGTCACTGATCACAGAAGAAATTATTTTAAGATATTCTTTACTTAGTTCTATAGTTCTTTTCAGTCTTCAGATCTCAGTGATTGACATTTGAATTGTGTAGAATGTCAGACGGAGCTGGGGGTTGTGCGTGTCAGGCAACGTGAAACACAAATTACTTGATGCGGTAAAGATTTTTGCTTCCGGGAAAGGATTTCCGATGAGTCACCCAGAGATACAGTAAGGGACAAAGGCAAGTGGAAAACCTATGATAGAAGCAGTGCTGAAGCTGCAGCACATGAAGGTCACACATACCTGGTCAAATGTGTGTGGGTGTACATTCTTAATCACCCTCTGTTTGTGGCCGCCTTGTCCCAAATGAAAAGGGCTCTGAATTACTCTGATTCTTTTTCTGCTCACTGTAATGTGTGTAATTGCTGGTTGACAGTGACACACAGGGAAATAAAACGGATTGTGCAAACTGTAATTTTAAGAGCTTGTGCGTGAGTACAATTTTCTGTTTTAGGCGCATGGACAAAGACATTTTTTTTTTGTACTCTCTTATTTAACACTGCATAATAGGTGATTCACAAGGTACATTTGTAATAATTGCCAAGTTCAGATGGAAGAGGAGAGTTAACGAGGAATCGCTGCTTTCTTGAGGAGTTGCAGTATTTGGACAAGAGGATGGAGCGCTAAGCTTTCAGCTGAGGCTATCAACTTTGGTTAGCAAGCTGCAGCCATAAACTTTAAAGACGCTACAGTTTCACTCACCAAAACTGAATCACACACTTCTTTGACAGGCTGTGCCACATACCGAGCCATATTATTTGTCAAATAACTCCATCAAAAATTCTCTAAAAAAGCACCAATAGCACAAACACTACTGAAAGGTCCAATTACACCTCCAACTTTAAGCCTTAGCAGTATCCAAATTGGTCAGTCATAAAAACATTCCCGCACCCTACAGCTCTTATGAAGGGGGAAACTATCCATAGAAGTCCAAAAACATCTTTGTTGCTCTAAACATCCTTTTAGATGGTGTTTAGTTGGGCATTTAGCACAGGAGTCTATGAAGATTGTGAACACAAACAAAATACTGACACTCAATATTGAGTACGCGCCTCAATGTTCATTAATGGCCAAGACGATTGTGTTTTAGTCATTATCAGTGCTGATGATGACTCACAGCTGAAACAGTCATCTGGCACATTCATTTATATTAAAACAGCATCGTGGCAGCCAAAATACTGCCATTTGTATACAGTCGATGTTTGCACACAGTCACTGGCAGTTGCATTTACTGATGATTCCCGCTCATTATTAAATATTAAGAAGAATGTTATTTTGATGGTTTTCAGTCCATGCAGCCTTTACATGTTTAGGATTTGGAGATGTGTGCGCTGCTACTTTGTAAACTATGATTTGCTTTTGCAGCCAGCTTGAAGTGGCCATTGAAGGAACTGCAGTTTTGGGGACTCCACCCTCCACTGTTCTCAGGTTTTATTTTAAATCTTCTCTTCTTAAACACTTCTTGCTTCTTTTATCTCAAGACTTGTATTCATGTCTCTTTTTGTAAAATTTGCTGCAATATTAAAACATTTTACTGCTTTAGTCTCGATGCAACTGAGGCAATGCAGCACTTACTGTAAACTGCTTTAAAGATGTTTTGTACACCTTCATTCTTGAGATGCAGTCTATTTGATTTGTTTTGCTCTGCAGGAAAAAAGCAGTTCCAGTTGGAATTAATCTTCTTTAACTGATGCCAACACAGCAAGAAAGTAAGCAGTTTACCATCACTGTCTCGGAGTGGGTTAAGGCATCAGTATGCTTCACACAAAGTACTCGTCAAATTGTCTAACACTGTCTGAAACCGCCAATGCAAAATGTTTTTAATTGGCTCCTAGCTAGACTTTCTCAAAAGAATAATGGTGTAAATGAATCAAGCTGCTAAGTCTTTTTGCACTTTTCCACTGTAACACCATGTGTGAGCGCACACCCGAAGTCGAAGAAAGCGCGACAGAAAGAGACTCGGAGCATGTGCATGTAGGCAGTGCTGTGGAGTTGTTTGTGTGCGTGCGCGTCTGCGTGCATGTGTGTGATTTTATATAACACTTGGTTGCCTATTCAGCAGCAAGAATTATCTGTTCTCAGCCAGACCGCCTCCTCCACACTCTCAGTTCCTTGCAGATCACATCTTTCTCTTCGTGTCGCAGTAAGATAAATATTTTTCACTTTCACTTCCATCTCTATACGCTCTTATGCTTGTCATATGCCATTTTCCATATGCTTTGAGTTACAAACAAATGAAGGTGCAATTGCACTTCTTGCATGCATTGTCTTTGTGTATGTACACCATTGCATAAAACATACAGATAAAAGATACTACAAGATTACTATGCTGTTGTTGACTGCCAAATCATGCTATCTTCTCCATTCCACTCTCAATATGTACACTAGGTTTTGTTTTACATAAGTTTTATTTATTTATTTATTGTAGTTCGTACAGATGCACACCATCTAGTGATCCAGAAGAAGCAACTGTCTTTTATACTGATCATGTAACTCAGAACCAAAATATTTTATTAATCCCAGGGGCTTAATAAAGTAATAAAGACTGTTCCACAAATAAAAATGCTTGAATTTCATATGCAGTTTCTTGGGCAGAAAACTGTGAAAAACTGCTCACATCCTAAAGTAGCTCAAGATCAAACTGATTTCAAAATGATCAAAACTGTCAATGATTTACATCAATCAAATGGTTCTTACAACATTAATTTAAAGCAAATCACTTTAATTTTCAGTTAAGAATTTTGGGTAACCTTAGCCTTCAACAGGCACCCACAGCTTTATTCCTGCAGTGCATATTTACGTTTCCATCTATTCAAACCCAACACCGCTGGCATCACTGTCAGCGATGCCCCTCTCCTGTTCACAGATGTGCTCTGGGCTGTCCTTGGAGATTTCCCCGTGCAAACAAAGCGCTCTTCTCCCTGCGACTCTTTCTGTTTCCACCCCCTCTGCCTCCATCCATCTCAGCTGCTCTCTCTCCCCCCACAATTTCACACCAATGAGCATGCCGCATGTAGCTCCCACTCACTGGCATCAGAAACACTAGATATCTTCAGTCCTGAGCGGTACAGTTTCACACAAATACACACCAGCATTGGCTAGACGGAGGCTGCGTTCTGCCAAAAGGCACGTTGGGGATAGGCAGTTATAAAAAAGAAGGGGGAGAAAGAGTCCAGCTGCTCTCTCACACCGGACTCAAGGTAAAGGATCCATATTAATTTATTGGGTGACAGAGTGTTATGTAATTCTGGTGTGGACACTGAGCTCCAGGCATTATGTGGGTCTTTGTTATTCTTAATGGTTCACAGCACGGATTATTATGTGTAGCTTTGAATGGAGGCTTACTGGAAAATGAGGGAAAACACTGTTGATTAAGTGATGTGACGTCTTTGAGGCTAATTTTGGAACCAGTAATGAAACTATTACTGGAGAGTAATTCAAGCTTTGAACAGGAGTGTCATACAGCTAATTTTAAGGACTGTTTTGTGTGCACTGCAAGTCTCAATGTCTTCTTAAGTGTCTGCTTATTTACACATGCTTTCAATTCCGTTTCCTGTGAGAACTGCTGGAAATCAGTTCACACCCTCCCACTTTCCCAGCCTTGATTCTGGTAGCTCTGAGGGCTTTTCAGTCCAGTAAATGCCACTCAGCAGTGCTATCAAAGACAGAGAAGGCTTTTGAAGTGGCACCTTTCCAAGACTATTATATTTCATCACTCCTTCGAATCCTTCTTACCCTTGTCCTGTCAATCATTAACATTAATACTTAAAGGGTCAATTAATCTGTCACTTTCCTGTGTGACTTTTTCTGCCATTCATGTAGTTTTACTTGCACTTGACAAAGAAACCCCATCAGAAGCAAGGGTTCACATCCTGTCCGTGGTGGTCCTAGACTCTGGGTGGTCAGAGGCAGGGTCTGTATGGTAAATGCATAGCCTGTATATAAAAGATGGACATGACTACTGCTCAAATCACCTGTTTGTTTGCAAATCCCTGTTTTTGAAGCCTCAAAAACAGGGATTTGCAAGCATTTTCATAGTTCCCCTGTAGCTTTTTGAAACCAGGCGAGGGACTGTGAAAACAAGGGACACTGTAAAGTAGTGACTCGTCAATCACAAGGTAGGTCCACCATAAAGTATACCCTCCTTTATCATTCTCCTGGAGACTAATAACTGTATTTAATAACTGAACTTTTGCAGCCCCACCACCACCACACCCTGTTGGCCATTAGAAAGAATGGATTTCACTTTTTAGAAATTAAGTTTAAGTTAATTAAGTGCATTAAGCACTTTTGTAGATAGTCATCTTTTATCCAGGAATAGAATAGAATAGAATAGAATAGAATAGAATAGAATAGAATAGAATAGAATAGAATAGCATAGAATAAAATAGAATAGCTTTATTGTCATTATGTCACATATAATGAAATTACAGGTGCTTCTCTCACTGTGTGTAGTTTTTCTTATGTTTAGCTTCTCTGTTGTGATTTTGTATTCTGTTTTTGGTCTTAGTTATTTGTATTTTATTCTGGTTTCCCTTTGTTCTGGTCTTCCCTGTGTTTGTGTTCCTGTGTCTGTTTTGTCCCCGTGTCTTGGCCCTTTTCTGTGTTTAGTTCCCCTTCCCGTTGTTTCCTTGTGTGCGGTGTTTAGGTTTCCTGTCCCGTAGCTTTAGAGTTTAGTTCTCCCTGTGTTTTTCCTTAGTGTCCCTCCCTTGTGTTGTGGAGTCTCTTTTGTCTGTTTTCCCCAGTGTGTGTGTGTGTGTGTTTGTGTGTGTGTGTGTGTGTGTGTTTATTTTACCTTTATTTAACCAGGAAGAAAAACACATTGAGATTAAAATCTCAATGTGTGTGTTATTCCTCGTGTGGTGTCTAGTCCGCGTTTGTATCTTGTTTGGTCACTTCCTGTTTTATTTTGACAGTCCTGTGTTCCCTGTGCTTTGTGTTTGGTTTTGCTTCCTGTGTTATTAGTTTCATTTGTTTCACCTGTCGTTCCCTGCTGTTTCCACTCTCCCTAATTTCCTTGTGTGTATTTAAGCCCTCAGTTTTTCTTTGTTCTTTGTTGTGTTGTTGTCTGAGTATCTTGCCTGCTGTGTGTGTTAAAAGCTGCCTTAAGACTTTACGTTTGCATCTTGCGCTTGGGTCCACCCCTGCCAGCCACACAGCCTAACCATGACAGAATAGAATATGATAAATAAAACACAATACTGGAAGCAGGAGAAAATATCTAACCCGGCTCTGTCAAAATCAGCAATTCATCTACTAGCACTTCTAAAGCTCACTTACATATAAGCACTTTATATCTTTATCAAGTTTGAATTAGTCAGTTTTAAAGATGCTGCAAGAAACTTTTCCTGTTTATCATGTGCACATAAGGAAAAAGAGCTGTGATATTGCACACATATTCATATGGACATTTTGTGTTGGTTACCTGGTTATGTCGCTAAAGCTTATTCCAGAAGTGTCCATGTGCACCAGTGGTTCAATGTGAACATTATGCAATATACCCAGTTCAATCCCAGTGAGGGACTCTTGTTATTCTCTCTGCTCTCTATCCTCATGTTCTGTCCCCGTCCCAGCTGTCAGTTCTCACAAAAAAAAAATCACGAGGAAAAAAAAAAAAACATAATCCCTTGGCATTAAATTCCCCACAAAAGATTATTTTATTTTTAACACATTAGTTGTACGTCAGTGCACTTTTTAGCAGTCCCGGATATTGCTTCTTCAAACAAAATACAATCAATGCAGTCTGCAGAGCATGTTATCGGATCTTTTTTATATAGTAGAAGAAAATTATGGAGGTTTTTTTTGTTTGGTTGTTTTTTTTTAATTAACATTGTCATCGCATGTAGTAGTTCAAGTAAAAGAGGAAGTGCAGGACAGCAGCTCAGCATTAGAAGTCAGTGCATGCTTGTTACATTGATCTGAAAACAGGGTTTTAAATCCCGCTGAAATGAAATGCTTTTAGTAGACACAACATCAGGCCTTGGAGTGAATCTGCTTTTCTGCAAAGCTCTGGAACAAACTGATTACATAAATGACTGAAGGCGGGCTGAGTAAAAAGAGACATGCTTACAGTCTGTAGTACTGAGCACTTAAAGCTTAACGGAACAAAGCATTTGGGCATTTAGGTCAACAAGCCCAGAAACAAAACACTAGGATAGCCTACTGTACATCACATCAGATGCTGTGAGAGTCAGCGGTTGCATGTGTTAATGCTTTGCCAATATTCATAATGTTCGCAGTCACGTGGTAGCCGTGTTGCCTTTCTTCATTTAGGCACAGAAATAACTTCCAGATTACTGTTTAGCCGAAACCCAGTCCAGCCATAATTATTTGTCAGTACTGAATTCTTACTGTCCTTATCTTCACCCCAGCAAGCCAAATTTAGCAGGGCCGTAGAAAAGAAAAACTCATTCAGTCCAGTCACATCTCATCATTTTCAGATTTAGCCCACAGGAGATGACAAGCTCTAATTTTATCACCGAGCAAAATGTTCTCCACAAGCTAATGCAAGTCATTGCTGTGCCCTTATCATCCTGAACATGCGTGTGCTTTTAATAGTCCTGTGCAGCCAGTGACAAGCAGATTTACTTGAGTGTAATCTGACATAGCTCTGAGATAAATACTTGGCCAAAGACTGGGCAGCCTTGTTTTCCCTCCTTTTACACCCGAGGTGAGTGACAGTGGTAAGGGCTTCCAGTGGTCACTTGAGAACTGCGTGAAGTGAAAGCAAAGATGTGCAACACCTTATTAACATACAGAATGTGAGGATTTCAAGAGGCGTGACATAGTAAGTGTGAATACCTAAAATATCAAGTTGAGCAATGGGGAGCTGAACGTGAAAGCTAATCATTCCGACACCAACTGAGGTTGATTTTGGTACCAAAAAAAAAAAAAGCAAGTTAAAGTTAAAGGTGCGCACTTTATAAAGAAATAATCAAATCAAATTATTATAATTGTAATGTAAAATAATAGCTGTAGTTACAAAGTGGCCAAAGACTGCCACAGAAAATTATCACCAAGCTCCGCAGTAGGTGGCTAGTTGCTAACATTCACTGTAAGCTTAATCAACTTGATGAATCCATAATATGCACCTGATTAGTGCTGCTTCAATTATTCACATTTTCCCGATGTACACCAGTCAAAATACTTTTGCAATAGCAGCATCAAACTCTAATGAATTCTTCTTCAGACTGAGCAAATCAGTTCAGTGGACTGCACTGCTCGAATCTTGGGCTAAGGAATTGTTATGGCTGCCCTTTATCTTTATTAGTTTGTGCTTAACGTTCTTTAAAAGGCTAAAATATGTTTAATGAATTTCCAACAGGAAGAAATGGATGCTGTAAAAACAACACTGTGCAGTAAACTGAATATTTTATCACATTTATGCACAATAATGTTGACAAGTGTCAATGAGCAAATATAGCAATTTGATATTTTGACATTAGGAGAAACCCAAGAGGGTCCACAGAGGGGAGCCAATATTGTCAAAATGAAGCACAAAATATCCATGAAACATACTCCATATCTACCATGTTTATTAGTGAAAATCTGAAAAAAAAAAAACACTTGGTAAAGTGGGAGTAAAAGTCTTTTAAACTCATTACATTCTTTGCATATTCATTACTTGTACTTTCTTTTGTAAATTTCATGGATCTTTATTTTTATTCTTGGAACTTTAATTTTTATTTTATTAGAATTTGGACAATTTGACAATTTGTGTTAAGGGAGGTGGCAAAATAGGGTCCTGCCTATGAGCAGGTCCTGCCACTCTTGCAACAATCTTTGAAACACTTTCAGTTCGTTATTTTAAAGCCATTATGTAACTGAATGGTGACAGGCCCATAAAATTAATTTCAGTGGTCACTGGAACATAAAAACTGCATCTATAGAATTAACCGACAAATCTGATTAGAACAAAAAAAGATCTTTCCTTGTTCAGTTGTTGATTGTTTCTTTGGGGGAAGAAGCTAAAGAACCTCCATGTTTTGACATTGACTGGGTGGAAAGAGGATGTACTTATCAACATAGTATTTCTTATCTATTTATCCTCATTTTAGCCACGGTGTTGTAGACATACGATATCTCTTCTGCCAGGGAGTCCTGCTCAACTCTAAGTGTAAATACCTGATTGGGTGTACGACTGTTCTGTGATGACAGAATGACCTGCCCTTGAAGCACTTATAATGGCATTGAAAAGCCGCCCCACTGTCCTAATTTTTGTTGTTGTAATTAAGTAACTTAAGTAGAGTTGGACTATACAAAGGCATGCAATTATGGCCCCATCACCATCAATATGCAGAAGTTTGGGCATCCAAAAAGAAATGAGCTCTCTACTTTTTACCAAAGTGTGAAACCTTAATTTGTTTTCACAGTCATCAAGTGATTCAAAACTCCAAGGTTAACAAATAATTTGATTCTGCAACCACGTTTTCTGCAGGAGAAGGCTATAAGAAGATAGTAAAGTCTTGTTATTTAGCCCTCAGTTCAACGTGTAATGAAGAACAAACTGCAATAACATATAAGGTACTGTACCCTTACATGGCCTGTGCTGTACATTGGTATTCTTTCTGAGATTAAGTTATAATCCACTGGAGTTTGTGAAGTGGACACAGATTATATTTCCACACAATAAACAGATAAAGAGAAGCCTGGAGCGGGGGAGTGACAATAATTTAACCATACACGAATTAACCTTTTTGAGTAGAAGGAAGATGAAAATAGTAACAGGGTGTTATGTGCTGAAAAGCCCCAGGGCAGCTTTTATCCCAGGTTGACTCGTGAAGTGAGTAATGAGCTCAGGTGTTGTCATGGCAGACCTCAGAGGACTGAGGAACAATGGAGTTACAGAAGATGATTCACCAGATGAAAGTTTTAAATCTCTAACTAGTTTTTGTATATATATATATGTCTCTGAGCTCGTTACCTTTTTAAAACTGGAAAATCTTCAAAATTACATAACTACTGAGTTCTAAATAAAGAAAAAGAATAATAACTTTAAAAAAATGGAAAAAAAGGTTCTAAAAATACCACTATAGCACAAACAGTTTTGAATAGTTTCAAATTATTTTATGGGATGAAAGAGGGAAGATCATAATATGATCTACTAGCTGTATACCTATATATTAAATAGGTTTACAGCTAGTAGAGTTATGACTAACCAAATACATAAGTGCAAAATAAGACAAAAAATAATAATAATGCTTGTTTTGCTGATTTTTCCGCAACATCGAGGTTCCCTACACATCGGAACATCTGTACATACAAGTTTTGCACATGGCTGTGGCTGTATATACTGTAGGCCCACTTTTCTATATGTGCCCCAAGTTGCCTGTGAAGTCATTTTCATTGTGTTATCTTGGTTATCAGTCGTAAGTATAATGTGTTTCAATAAAGTGATGAATCCAGTGAGAGTGAAAATAATCATGAAAATGCACCAAGCAAAAAGTAAGGGTCAAAGTTCAGTTTATAAATGCATCTTCCGCTCACAGGAGTCCTTTTTATTTTATCATCATTTATTCTCAATACCGCGTTTACCATGGAGCATTTTCTGTGCTGCTCTAGTAGTGCTGTCCACACACTTTACTTGCTGTACTATTTTAATGAAAAATCACAGGGGCCTGATTCCCGTTACACTGTAAATTATTACGAATTTTGTGATATTTATTAAAGCATGCCACAGTGTAATGCAATTCTATGGAAAAGACTAACTCGAAACCAGAGGACTCTTTACTGTAAGCTACTGTCCTCTGGCACTAGGAAAATTCACATGGGAAAAAACAAAACAAAACATTAACATTCTCGTGCTTTTTGCGTAGAGCTGCCTTGCAATTCTGACCAAAGAAAGAAATAAGTTGGAAAGAAGCCATGATGTTTGTGTAAGAGTGGCAGCTAACAGTTCCTCAGGGCGGTGCGCGTTGTGGATTGTCCTGTCCTGAGAGCAGCAATAAACCCAAAATCGGCCCTGATTTCTCCTTCTGTTGTTGCTAAAAAAAGGCGACACATCAGATAGTCTGACACATACTTCTGACTCTGGGCAGTCGGTTTTCCGCTTTCATGGCCAAGTGTACACAAATGCACACAAGCAAAGGCGCAAGTGCAAAACCGCAGTTGTTCTCTTTTGACTCAAGCCTCAAATCTGACAGGTTTGCAGCAGAGAGGAAAGGGACATGGATGGACTTGCCAAAGCTGAACTGCTGAGCAGTCACCCTTATAACTTGTCAGTCTGAGTCACAGTGCATCTTAATTAGCCTGAAAACAGCAAAAACTGGCTCACAGAATGAATGGAGAGTAAAGCTGGACAATCAGTTGCACTTTTATTGTGACATTTGGCAGCAGTCAAGTCAAGATTTGAGAGATTTTCAGTTATCTGGGGACTCAAACACTGAATCTACAGACTGTTTGAAAGACAAAACAAAAGTACTTTCTTTCACTCTCTAGTGTAAATTTAAGTATAGTATTAGTAGTATGGTAGTATTTGTCCTTTTATCTATGTCAAAGACTACTCAAAGATCCCCATTCAGTATATGCTACTTCTGTCAGAACTTTGAGGGATTTTCTTGCCATACTTAATCCACAAGAACCTGCTGAATCCTAAAAGAGTATTTTTGACTCCTTGTTCTCTAAAGAACAAGAAGCCCATACATCAGGGCTGCACAAGCAAATCACCAGACATGCATCAGTGGTGCTGCAGAGATAACACAAGCAACTGTATTCTTTCTTTAATGAGTGTGAAAAGGAGAGAGAAAAAGGCTGACAGTGAGTGAGTGGAGTAATTAACCCGCTCATGGATTCATTAATTACGGGATGTGTGGATGCCAGTTACTGTCTGGATTTGTAGGGGTGCTGGGAAGCAATCAAATGGTATTGTGACGTTGGAATACGGAGACCAGACGTGGTTGACAAAATAAGAATATTTTAAACTGCATTTAAAACCTAATTTAAACGTTAGGGAGATATCTTTATTAACTTTCTTGTTGAGAGTGAAAGGAATGATGGCAGAAGTAAAATTGTGTAAATACTATAAATATTATTCATATATTGTAAATACAATATGAAATAATTATATAATACAAAATGTATGTATTTCAAATGTTTTTTCTTTATTATGATTATTAACATTATTACTGACACAACAAAATCGCCACTTTTAAAGGATGTCTATATTATGAACGTGAATACACACGGTAGCCTTTTATGTTGAACTGAAAACAACAGATTGAGCCGAGGAGCAAAAAAACTGTCCGTATTATATAATTTACAAAAATAGAACTACAGCAAGTGGTTAATTTTGCACATGAACCATTCAGGAACAAGCTTAACAAGCCTCGTGTCCTCAGTAATTAGTTTAAGAGTTCCCCTCATGATGTAAGCTTAGTCTGGGGTTTAAAAGGTTTAAATAAAAGTGACAAATAGCGGGAAGGTGGAGTCACCCCGATAAAAGTGAGATAGTTCCTCGTTATTTCAAGCAGTGTTGTGTATAACTTGGCATATTTTAGATTGTTTCTTTGATTTATGGTTTGATTTATGGTACGATAGACACCTCTTGCTTGATTTCAAAGGACATCATACACAATGTGGGTCCTCCCAAGCATTGGGAACTCACATCTACCCACACGCACTGGGCCTAGTTTGTTTGGGAAATGTACACATTTTGGGCTGGCTTATATGATAAATTCATTTCTTTTTTATTTTGAACATTTTTAAAAAAGAAAAAAGTTTTGAGTAAACATTTTGAAGTTCGATTTTTGCAGTGTGTACTTCACACTGCCTGTCCATGGGGCCAGACGTCCCCCAGCACTCTGGTTGGATAAACAGTTAAGTATGGATGGATGGATTGATGACATTGGTATAGTATAGCACTTTAAAAAAAAGGCTTTAGAAGCAGAATTATTTGATGTAACATTAAAACAGACAAAGGTGGGGGGGGGGGGGACGAGTCACAATAATGGACAAAAACATTACGCTTGGAATAAAGTGTGATCCTCCTTTAGTGTGACGGAGTGCTCAGATAGGACATATGCTGTGAAATGGTCTCAGAAGTGGGGAGAAAATGTAAGAGCAATGTATAAAACTTTAACTTGACAGACTGCTATTTTTACTTGCACTCAACAGGAACAAGAACAGGGATGTGACCTGTGCATAAGATTAGCTTCTCTTAACTTGAGAGATGACCTGACACACGTGCCCTCTGCTTTTAACGTCAACGCAACGTCACTGCCGACATATTCACCAGGGAACCATATGCACTCCACACAGTCACGCTGGGTTTAGAATAGTAGGCGTTTAATCAATACTGTCCACTTACTAGTACCAAGCGAATGCCAGTATTTGCAGTTGTTGCCTGGAAGAGAATACTCTGATGAATTTGCTACATTGATCTAATTTATACAGAATTTCTTTGAAAAACCTATTTTCTGCAAACTGCACACATGCACTGTATATAACTGCTGAGCGTCTCTTGTCAGCATACAAAAATGAGGACATGGAGAGACATCTAAAAACCTGCATTGCACCAAGTTAGGTAACATCAAAGAATATTCATACACACGCACACACAGACACAACTTCCATGATCTACATTTTAACATCTTAATCCACCAACCCCACCAGGCATCTCACGTACTGGAAGTCTAGCGGATGCTTCCTGTACTTTCAGATTCATGAGGCGTACTTGTGTGTATCTGAGGCATTCGAGTGCTGTTGCTGTTTTTAGTCTCCTTCCTCCAGGAGCCAGCCTTGCTGCATGGCTGAATAGAACATGCACTGCTTCCTCCTGACTACCCGGATTTGTCAGGGGTTTTTATAAATAGCTCAGCGGTAGCGGCAGCACGTGTCCGCATCATCCTGCAGATGAAGAATGTACTTCACAACAGCCACGGACACGCAGATTTGTCTAAACAGAGGAGGAGAGACGGGGAGAGAAGGCATAATAGCGGGCGGATGGCATCTGTTACCGTGTTACTGACAGTTTGTCACTCACCAAACAAGCTTATCAATATGCGTCTCTCCTTATCAAATTCACTCGATGACCTCCGCCTGCTAAAAATGGCACATGCTGGCACAAAAAAAAAAAACAAATCTGACCATAATACATGGTTTCTGTTTCCAGTATTAATGGATGCAAGCTGCTGTCTAATGTGCCAGTATTTCATATGTAAATGCTTATGTATTATTGTCAAATATGAATTCATGACCAGATGCGTTTAAATTTAAAACACTAATTGCAGTCTAGAGGCAATATATTTGATGCATTATGCAATCTGTATGAAACAACCTTTAATTTCCACTCATCACTCATAAAGGGGAGGCTTAAATGACTGTACTGTTTTGCAGCTTAAAAGCATAGCTTGATTACTGGAAAAGAAATGCATCAACAAAGGCAAGGCCAAGCAAACAGTTTTTTTCCCCTCAGTATGTTGAATGGACTTGCTTACAGGAAGAAACAGAAAATTCATATTCTTTATTTTCTACTTCTTATTTTGAAGCTCTACAGCTCAAAACAGCCTTGCGTCACTCCTCATCATAATTGTTTGATTACAATTCAGGATGCAGTAAATAAGCAATTGTAGATACGCCGCACGTATGCTTCTAACCTTGGTAGAGCTTGTTTCTTGATAGTACACCATTGAAATCAAAGGAATTCCGATTCCAAGCTAGGCAGTAAAACAGAACAAATACTACAGCCATCAGCTGCAGCCCATGATGGTGGAGTTGGAGTTAATTTGCAGAATGAGAGACTTATTGAAGAATTAGCTGATTATGTTAGATATTTAGAGTTTGGCAAATAAAGTATCTGCAGGGGAGTGACTTTTAAAAAGTATTGTTTTATTGTAAAAAAAAAAAACAAAGTTATGTGTTTTAATATCACGAGTCAAGATTAAAATGGAATAGAAATGACAATGTCGTTACAGTGCAGTGAATCATATGAATAAGTAGCCCCAAATTGAATTTAATAAAAGACAGTACCAAATAGAAATTTGCATTATTCCTTCAGGTGAACTGGAAAATGAAGCAGACCTGAATAAAACATGGAAACAAGAAAACCAATTGAATTTTGTGATGCTAAAATATATTTAATGATTACATTACTTCAATAACAGAACAAATCAACACATTCTGTAATGTCCATCCATCACTTCAGCGATTGCTCCGCTAGCCAATGCACCATTATATCTGGGAGGGATATTTGTGATCCATGCAGGGTTCTAAATTAACACCCGCCAACCCGCCAAATGCGGGTAAAAAATCATTTTGGCGGGTGTTAATAAAAACTT
>JAVDPK010000593.1:338127-373339 GCA_034780415.1 Cichlasoma orientale
CTTGTGGCCTGGCAATGGGAACTACATCGTTTTCATCGTCTCAAGCGTTCTCGTGTAAACGCAGAGCGTTTCTGAAATGTCTCTGTGTAAACGGGGCCTGAGCCTGTCTCGAATGAATGCACTCCTCACCCTATCTCTAAGGGAGAGCCCAGCCACCCTTTGGAGGAAGCCAATTTCCGCCGCTTGTATCTGAAATCTTGTTCTTTCAGACTTAGAGGTGCTAATTCTCATACCCACTGCTTCACACTTGGCTGCAAACCACTCCAGTGCAAGCTGGAGGCCACCACCTGATGAAGCCAACAGGACCACATTATCCAGAAAAAGCAGAGATGAGATTCTGAGGCCACCAAGGTGGAAGTCTTCCACCACTTGACTACGCCAAGAAATTCTGTCGATAAAAATTATGAACCGAATCAGTGACAACAGCCCCAGCGAAGTCCAACACACACCGGAAACGAATCTGAATTATTACACCACATGCTCCTGCAGCACCCCCACAGAATACCATGAGGGACGTGTTTGAATGCCTTCTCCGAGTCTACAAAGCACATGTAGACTGGATGGGCAAACTCTCATCCATCCCAGGGGCCCTGCCACCAAGGAGTTGTTTAACTACGTTAGTGACCTCACCCCCAGTGATGGGTGAGTCGTCCCCCTCATCCTTCAAATGTTAACTGTCAGGTTAAAAATCTGCATACAGTTGTTTGTGATTTCATTTTTGTGCTTTGTGGGGTGTCTCATCTTTAAAAGTTTTATTAATCTTCTGTTCAGTTTCCAACCTAATTTGATAAGATTTTAAAAACTCCTTAGTATCAATTTTGCAAAAATTAGCTGGATTCCAAAGCCTCAGTTGCAACAGTTGTTTTGCTTAGAGTGACAAACTCCATAACATTGGGCTAACAAATGGGAGCCTTGAATGTAACAAAGTCACGCTCACTTGAACACCTTTATTCAAATTGAGGTTATGACATAACACATTGGTTTGACATAAAAAAAGATAATGTTGCCCAGGGAAAACTAGAGGCTTTCCCTAGACACAGGGAGCGTGATACACCTGCGCATCCTGCTTCAATTGACCAAGCATTAGAGCAGCACACTGCAACATGTACATGAACACAAACACACACACTTGGATTACATAAGAGATGCCAAATCAATAGGAACAGGGTGCTGAATGTTCCTTTGGTAGGGTACTAACCTTAATTTGTTTTAAAAGGATGAACTGTGTATTTCACCTGGATGCATTCTCGTGCCATGCGTCACTGTGAAAAAGTGACTGTGACAATCGAGGCGCCTAACCTGTGTGCACTGTTCATTCAATGAAAAATTCATTCTTAGAAATGCTGTGCTTTTCATTGGCCAGTATAGAGTTAAGCTTGTATCAGTTTCCTCAATAATGAGAAAATATCATCCACGTCTCCTGCTTACTGTCATGAGCTGCTGTGGCAGGCAGGTTGAGGACCCCAATCCAGGACTCGAGAGACAGGGTTAAAAGTCAAAATCCTCACCTTTATTGCTGGAAGGCACCGAGTAAAACAAAGCTGGAAAGGGCCAGCGGAACAGACTGCTAAATTTCTTGAAAAGAACACAGACAGGAAAGCAGACAGCAGAGGGAAACCAATGATGATGGCACAACAAGGAACAGATGAGAACACAGACAATACATGCACACCAGATAATGGGAAATAGCTGGGAAAGCAAAACTCAACTTAATGCACAAGGACTGAAGACATACCAAAATAAAACAGGAAGTAACTAAACACAGAGACCAGACTGAGGCACGTGAACTTGACACAAAGACTGGGAAATAAACAAACATGTAGATTCTAGATGAAGGAGAACAGAGTAGTCAAAAAAGAGTAAACAAAGACCAAGAACATAATCCAGATAACTAAGGAGGCCTGAAAATGCCAATCCAGGAAAATACTACAAAACGACTCCTTACTGAAAACTACAAATCATAATAACCTAAGAAACAGAGATAAATAATAACAGCATTTAACAGAAAACAGAAAACACTGGGTCAGCGACCCAGGACCATCACACTTACACACCCAACACATCCTTCTCTTAGTTGTCATGTTCATGATGCAGATGTCAATAAAGTTGTGGTCGTGATACTTCAGTAAGTAGCTAGCATTACAGAAGTGGAGTGAGCATAAAAGGAGTAACGTTTTCTAAATGGCAGGCAATTTAAAATGCAACATATCGAATCACTTAACAAATGCCACCAAACGCACAAACTGTTTCAGCACAATTATAAATTTATCTGAATTTATAATTGTTATATTTCCCAAGGAGGAAAAAAGGTTAATCTTTCTCCACCAGAGAGAGAGAAAGATGCAAGGAAGAGAGGGCAGGAGAGGGAGATGAGAAATAATTTTCAAAGGTAAGGAATGTTCAGCTAGTTACATTAACTGGAGAATTAAATCATGCAAGATTTTTTAAATTCTTTTGATGCTCACATCAAGTCCCTGCTCTTGCTTTTTGCATTTAAAAAAATATTGAACTGGAGATGCTCATTCATGCCTTCATCTCCTCTCGCTTGGATTATTGTAATGATAATGTAATAATTGTAATGCCTTCAATCTGTCTAAAATGCTGCTGCCAGGCTTTTGACTCACTCTCAAAAATTCTCCCCCATTGTTAAAGCGTCTGCACCGACTTTCTGTCAGGTTTAGATTTCAGTAAAAATTTTTGATCTTATTTTATGGCCTTACGAGGTGAGCCCCCTGCTTATATTGTTGAACAACTCTTCCCCTATTCTCCAAGACGGATCCTTAGACAGAGGCCTTCTTGTGATCCCATTCTCTCTTTGTAAATTTGATTCTGTGGAACCTTTTAAGAAACAGCTTAAACCTCTATTCAGACGGACATTTAGGTAATGTTTTTTTGTGTTCGGTGTTGTTTTACTTGGTTCATTTTTGTGTTCATTTTGACCTTGTATTAACTGTTCTTTTTTTATTGATATTGTAAAGCACTTTGTGACTGGTTTCTTGTCTTGAAAAGAGCTATATAAATAAATTTTACTTACGTTAAATGTGTAGGTGTATTTTTTTAGTCTCATTTGTTTTGAGTTCTCTTTTTACTAGGAAAAAAACATCAAAAATCTAACACTATTGTTGTTTAGAAGAGAAGAAAATTCTAATGGGTTCACAAACTTTCAAGCACCACAGTAAGCCTATGTATTGTTGGAAGCCAATCAAGAAAATGTTGCTGCATAAAACATGCTTTGCCCCGTGTTAAGAGGTAAACAGCAGAAAGGGTGGAAATGACATGTCAACATGACACAGGCACGTAGAAAAACATGCCCTACTTTTCATAACGTCAACAGGGAGCACATTAATTACTCACTTATCCTGGCTGACAAAAATGTTTTCTCTTTGTGGGTGTATTATGTTCTGATTTATATGTGCTCTAATTATAAGACCATATCCTGCTTATGTGCAGCATACAATAATGGGTATTGTCATATGACTCTATAGCAAGCTGCTGTACAGAAATGGGAGTTGTATATGTTTTTGTTTTGTTTTTTTTTAATCCCTTAACTTTTTGATTCATTTGTTCTTCTCAGATGGGCTGGCAGCTTTCCGGACATTTCTCAAATCAGAATTCAGTGATGAGAACATTGAGTTTTGGATGGCCTGTGAAGACTACAAAAAAATAAAGAGCTCAGCTAAGCTGGTGTCGAAAGCAAACAAGATATTTAAGGAGTTCATTGAGGTTCAGGCACCAAGAGAGGTAAGTTAATGCATTCTTCTACTGACTTGAGTCAATTAAAAGCCTGTTATATAAAAATGCAAATCACTGCTTCCACCCAACCAAAATATTTTTTTTAAAAAAATGGTTCTTATCATAGTAGTAGTTCATATCATAGTAGTGGGATGGTAGTAATAAGAGTAGTAGTCCCATCAAGTTGTGTGAGACCCAATCGCTTTACAAAAATAAGAGAATAACAAAAATAGTTCTCAAACCCATCCCGTCACTACCTAGCTTATTGTTTGGTTCGCTCTATGTACAAAATCTATTCGGCTGGGTGACAATGTGGTGTAGGACAGGTTGACAGATGAGGTCAGGCAGGAGTCTCTGTAGAGTATAATGTTCGCAGAAGACATTGTGAACTGTAGTGAGCAGGTGGAAGAGGGCCTGGAGATGTGGAGGTATGCTCTGAAGAAAAGAGGAATGGAAATCAGACGCAAGACAAAATATGTGTGCATGAATAAGAGGGAGACAGGGGGAAATGTGAAAATGCAAGGAATAAAGATAGTGAAGGTGGATGAGTTTAAATACCTGGGGTTCAACCATCAAAGGTAATGGACAGCGCACAAGAGAGGTGGAGAAGAGAGTGCAGGCAAAGTGGAGTGGGTGGAGATGAGTGTCAGTGGTGATTTGTGACAGAAGGATTGCAGCAAGAGTGAAAGGGAAGGTTTACAAGATGGTAGTGAAACCTGCTATGATGTATGATTTGGAGACAGTGGGGCTGATAAAAAGACTGGAGGCAGAGCTGGAGGTGGCAGAGTTGAAGATGCTAAAATTTTTATTGGGAGTGACCAGAATGAACAGGATTAGAAATGCATATATCAGGGGGACAGCTCAGATCAAGCAGTTTGGAGACAAAGTTAGAGAAACAAGGCCAAACTGGGTTGGACATGTATAGAGTAGAGATAGTGAATATACTGGACAAAGGATGGAGTGATGGAGTTCATTTATGTAATAAGGGAGGACAAGCGTGGGGTTAGTGTGACAGAAGATGATGCAAGGGATAGGGTGGGATGGAGGCAGATGATCTCCTGTGGTGATTCCTAAAGAGAGCAGCTGGAGAAGAAGTAGGAGAAGAGGAACAAGGAGAAAGGGTGCCCTCAGCAGCTGAGCACTCGCTTGTGTCAAAGATGACTGGATCTTTGGTGTCTGTCATTCTCTTGATCTCTTCACCCACATTCACTGTCTGTTGGATGACTGCAAAGGCAAAAAATTCCAAACAAATGTTGCGAGTTAGAATTACTTGCTACAGCACGGTTTCCACTAATAGCAGGAAAGAGAAAATAAAGGGTTCATATCAGGAGCCAATAAATTCATGCTTAAAACATCACTGCAACCTCCACCTTTTGTTTCTCACAGACATGTTACAATGCAAAAGACCATTAGAGATCACAGACTTGAAAAACAAACATGTCACTTGAACAAAAATTCTGTTCATTGTCTCGGAATTTACCAAATTTTAAGCTCCTCTAAACAAACTTATCAGAATCAAGACATCATTACAGTTGATTACATTTTTACATTCTTACATGATTACATTTTAAAATAAAGAAGCATGTATAATAGTCAGTATTTACTAATTCTTTAGGGTTTTCTTCCATTAACCTGCAGAATTGCTGGCAGGGCTCACCTTATATTTTAGCTCTGAATACAAACCCAAGAGTCATGCTCACACACAAACTATCACACAAACTGAAGTAAGTTACTCTTCCCTTCAAAAAGATTCTTTCCTCTCGGTGTCCCTGCAGATTAACATTGACTACCGTACCAGGGAGAGGACTAAGCAGAGCCTGACGGATCCCAACCCAACCAGCCTCAATGAAGTCCAAGGTAAAATCTACAGCCTCATGGAGAAAGACTCCTACCCACGGTTTCTCAGGTCCAAAATGTACCAGGATATAGTCAACAGGGCACAAGCGCGAGGACAACGAAGGTCTGTTTGACAAACGCTGGCAATAAAACTGGACCTCTACTGTAGATCATTTATCCTTTGAAATCTCTTAATACTGTGAATCTGCAAGGATGGGGTGACCTACTTGACTGTTTCCTTTGTCAATACCAGCTCCACGCATGCAATCCCTCTAGATAAAACGTTTCTCTGTGGACTGCAGTATACAGTACAAAGAGTGTGGATGATTATAAGCTAATGGTTTGCTGAGCAATCTGAAAATATTAAAATAAAATGATCATGTCATGCAATAATGATATTTATCACAATATTTGTTGTGTTTTCTTAGGTCTGGAGCTATGTTACTTATCAAATTATTATTTTTTTAAATCAATCATGCACTAAGTGATAAAATGTAAGACCACAGGACACAATGTGTAAAATTAAATGTTAGCAAGAGCATTCAAAGCTTTAAAACGTACAGCTATTCAGAAAGGGCCCTGGTGAACAAAAGGCAAATAAAGGCTGGTAAGTGTAGTTTGAATTGAGATATACATTTCCAATATACCAATAAAGAACTCAAATGAGTTCTGATCAAAAGATCCTGGAAGCAAAAGCCATGATAAAAACTTATTTATTTCATTTGATTTGAGGTTAAATCTGCCCGTCAAGCTCGTCTGCTTGTGCACCTCTGGATTGCTTCTAGTGATGTTGCTATTGCTATCACTATGTTATCACTACATGGAAGTGCAGTTCTGACCAACTGCATTCGTGCACCTGTGATTTTACAACGGGTCCTCAAACGTGAGAGGACAAATACCGAACTTCATATCACTCACGCTATCTTCAGGAGAAGAGTCAAATGAAAGCAGTGGATCTGCTGAATTATGAGCCAGAGCATATCTGTGTGCTTTTCTCTTTTTTCTCTCTCTCTCTATTGATTAATATGGTTGTGCACTGTAAATTTTCAACATCCTTAAGATGAATATTCTGCAACCTGAACCTGAGCTTTTTGGCCTTACCGACACAATTTTTCCTCACCAGCTGCCTGCTTCCCAAATTTGACTTCAGTCCAAGTGGTCATGTTGTGACTTCCATCTAAAAGAAAAAAGCAGAGGCGGATGAGAGGCTGCAGAATTCAAGCCAAACTAAAATTGAGTATTTTTTTTTATAGGCAGAGTCAGAACGTTTTGATCATACGCTGTGTACCTCAGTGACTGCAGCTGGTCAGGAACTGTCTTTTATGACCAATAACTCTTCCTAGGAGCCACTACCAGCTACACAAATTTTTGCTTCTTTTTGGTTAGGTGCAGGTTGAAAGAACACACTCATTGAGAGCTCATTGGTTGAGAATGGATAACTTTTGCTGTGATAATGAACAAAAACAGGTTATGGAACAGTCAGGGTTACTGGTTTGAAATGAAAAGTGGTCTGCATGCTATGTGTTTTCCAACTTAAGCATCCACCTCAACTTCTCACTGTGGACTTTCCAGCTCTGCATCACCCTTCTTTCTTATTTGCTTCCATTATATTACTCTGCCAAGTAGATGGTGCTATCACCATGAAGCATGGATCATAGCAAGCTGCACAAATGATCTGTTGGGTCCTGTTTTCAGAGTATTTTTAAAAAATGATGGTTTGTATATTTTGGGTCAGACTATTTGCCAAATTGTGTTTTTAGTTGCGTTTACATTCCTCTTCACACTACAGTGTGCTGTATATACATTTCCAAATAAAGGTGATTTATTTTCTCTATACACTTTATTTTGTCTCCTTTACACAGAGTATACTGGATTTACTCAAGACTTTGAGTACTTTTGATATACTTTATCACTGTTGTGGTAATTATCATTATTGCTTTATTGCTCAGCCCTGCCACTACTTGTCTTATTGTCTCTGTGAAATAGACACTGTTGTATGCAGGTAATTACACCTGTTGTGGTAGTTTGTGTGTTTACAATAAACAGCTAAGTGAGTGACCACTTAATATCTGAAACTGTGCCAAAAATAATGATTGCACTTAGATATTGTTATGGCATAATACTGTGTATTTTAAACTGCAGGTATTCTATCAGAGCAGAGGTTAGTGTTCACTTCTGTTCAAACTGCTGCATGTGGTTCATGCAGTGAGTGATTCCTGGATGAGATTCTCTTCATCGCATCTGGTGATTTGGTTAATTTAAGCTATGTCACTGAAATAAGTCATTAAATGTAACGAGTTTCTTTTGATTATCGACAACAAAAAAGTTTCTAAGTAGAGTTAAAGAGTAATTAAAATCCTAAAAATGGGAATTACGGTGGGTACCTAATTAACTAAAACATGCAGTATAATCAGCACATGTTTCATAAAGGTGACTATGAAATACTGGAGTCCTGTTGATGATCTTCCAGTGAATTCCATCCAATCTTTTCTGAAAATAGTTTTCTGCATGATGCAATACTCATACTTACTATTTATGTATTCTTAAACGTGTATAGTATGTTCCAAAAATTACTGCAGATAACTTTTATTGATCATATGTCAGTGTGCTCCCTCAGCATTTGATGTGCTCCCCTAGAATTAGATGTGCTCCTGAACATATCAATCCTTTCAATAAATTAAATGATAAACTTTCCTGAGCACTTAAAGGGTGGTAAATATTTTCTTTAGTGCATGTGTACCACATAGGCCAACCTGTTTGAAATGCCAGAAAATGGATTTAAAAAGACAAAAAAACAAAAGCATACTGCCATGTATGGTATGTTACTGTGCTCCACATGAATGTAACCCCCCCCCCCCCTTCTGTTTTTCATTAAAAAAATTAAACTGCATTTTTTTTGTTGTGCACTGTGACTTCATTCTCATTATACCAAACGATATTAGAGTTATGAAAATGCATTCATCCGCTGATCGGGCACGCAGGCAGACGGGCTGACCTGGTTTCCCAGCTATTTTATAACTGCAGTGATAGCAGACCGAAACATTTCTAATAAATGAGAAGCCACTTCTCAATCTGCATGATTCACACCTCTGTTAAAAATAAACTTTTGAAGATCAGATTCAGAATTGCAATGTTGTTTGTGTATGTTTGTATTAAGATTTTGCGCGCAATAAAAACAACCGTCCGTTGGGCACATATGTAAATTAGTTTTCTGGGGTTTTTTTAATCACATAAATTCAAAGAAGTAAATAAGTTAAGGCAGAAATATAATTACAGAAAGCAGATCACTTTAAATCATCGAGTTTTAAAATGAACCAACACATCCTTTCTTATGTGTATATATCATAAACCCATCTTCTGCATATACAGAACTACAGACAGCTACCTACAATGTGCATATCTTGTACATAACCATATAATGTACAGGCAGAAATACACACTACATACACAGTCACATTTCTTTTAGTTTTTGAAATACAAAAAGCTTTTAGCTTATATGATGAATTTCCAGTATAAATTTTAATCCCAGCTTTCATCTTGAGTTTAAATTTCCCATCCACATCCAAAGTTTTAATTTTGCTCTTCATAACTATAAAATATCCTTTTCCAGAGCCACACTGATACTTCAAAACACTTACAATTGTTCTATAATTAATCAGTATTTCTCTGCAGCTTTAAATGTTATGCTTATCCAATTATTGTGGCGATCATATTCAAATATTACACCGTGCTTTAAATGACCAATCACCAGACTCGGAGGACAACTTCAAAAATTGATCTGTAAACAGAAATCCACTCTACAACTTCAATCCACAGTAACGACCGCTGCAATGCTAAAACAAATTCAAGTGTGTGCTGATAGATTTGCTTTGGAGAACTTTGCTTTTCCAGCTTGTGTCATACAGCAGTGAGTCATACTTATTATACTGATGGCTAGAGTTCTATATTCTGCATCTCTGCTTACTTTTAAAAGAAAAAAAAGGAACTCAAAGCAGAAGCGTCATCAAATATTCATGACACTATTTTTACTTAGCTGCAGTAACCACCACGTATACCTAGTATTTGGGGCACTGGTGGGACGGAGTTGCCCACAGTTCCATTACACATCCATTAACTTTCCTGTTGTTGTCAATGCGTTAGTCACTCGGGGAATGAAGAGCAGTCAGAATGTGGGACAGTGCCGTGCTCAGTAGACACAACACAAGCCTATCTGGGCCAGCAGACGGCAAACAGAGTCAATGCACATCTCACAGTGGAAGTGACTCTAAGCAGGGCATCAACCCAGCATGTAATGACCCGTCTTGTCTGTGGTTACCAAAGTGTAAATTACAGTAGTGTAATTGAACATAAGAGACTGAGTAATCTATGTGTAGGTGTTTCTGCCACTTTTGAAGCAATCCATTATCAGTCCTGATGCTTGACGCTCTCGCAGCTGTGAGAAGATTGCAGTTTAAAAAAACTGAATACTGTCTGAAAGGTAAACATGCACTGCTTTTCAAATAACATCAGAGTGCAACAAAACTGCTGAAAAACTCAATCTACATCTACAAAGAAGAAGATCTGGGAGGTTTGTATTAAACAGTATATTGTGGCTCGTCCTCTATGATTTTATCCGTTTCTCTCTGACTATTCTTCTGCTCTACAATATCTTTTATGTTTCTGGTTCAGTCTGTATTTCTCTAGTCTCTTAATCAATAGTAAGCACAATGCCCATGGTGAAGCATTGCCTGACTATGGATAATGGGGAGGATGAGCAAACATTTAATTACTCCTCCTGTTCAGCCCCGAGACAAACAACAGAAGCAGTGTCGGGAAAACAGCAAAGCATATTGGATTGCCTGTTTTGCAACAACCTGAGTCAAAAAAAAATAAATATAAATAAATAAATGCATACATTTGTTTCTATTAGGCACCGCATTACTTTGATTGGTCACGTCAGATGTACTGTGAACGCGAAAATCAATTCTGTGCAGGAACACAACAAATATGAAACATGGCAGCACTGAATGTTTTTGCCGCGTTCACTGTTTTTTTATTTACTGTGCATTTCAGCCCTCAGCCAGGAAAGACTGATACACCCAGCTGTACACAGAGTCAGCAATAAGCAGTGGAGTCACACGCCAACACAAGCATTCACCTGTGTGGAAAGAACACGGATCAGAAGAAGGGCTATACTTCAAAAGTTATCATACTGTAGCTCCACAACACTAATACCACGTTGTGGAGTCGACGATGCCAGTTACAGCTAGCTTTTGGCTTAGCTAAAGGATTACATTGTGAGGGAATACACAAGGCGAAGGGGAGGTGAAGTCAGTCAGGGTAATTCATTGAAGTAACAGAGTACTTTTTATTGTCAGTAAAGCAAACAGTTTACCACACTTTTTAAAAGGTTGCGTATTTCCTGTTTATTCCCTGTGATGATACCTCAGAATATTTGCAGACTACTCCTTAAACTGTGCCATTTTGTTCTTGCTCTTCCATGAACTGCAAAAAAGGCAGAGAAAACGGCACCTAATGATGATGAACTTATGTAATACAACTGGCATAACATTACACAACATTAATGCATTATAGCACAGCATTACAGCGAGCCAGTTAATGTACAGCACATTAAATCTATCAAAATGTGTGCAAGTGTGCAAGGAAATGGTCCCTTCAAAGATGGAGACCAGGCCTACAACCACTCACAGGCAGATGCCTTCTTGACACATTAAAACAACATTGGTGTGTCAATAATTTGGACTCAGTCTGCTATTTGTGATTGAATGGAGTCAAGTTGGTAATTATATGCAATCTGTTTATGACAACTGTGATAAATTTGTGAAAATCCCAAATCTATTGCTCTCTACATACAGTGGAATTCACATTAACTTACATTCACGGTCCAGCCAGACGCAGAATTAAAATAGATATTCCGCCACAAATAGAGACATAGTTGCTGCAGGAAAGAGCTTTAACTGCAACCGTGCTTTCAAATAAAAATAGAACGCAACCAGTCGGTAGCCAGCTGACTCGAGTCCAGTGTAGCAACTTTGTCACTAGATTTAGCGACTTTTCAGATCTCCCAGTGATTTCTTTTTCCCAAGAAGTGACTAGCAACAAATTTAGCGACTTTTTGAGCATTTTGCCCAAATAAAGTAGGAGGGTTGAATGTAGATCTAGCAATCGCAGACCACATAACAGTGTTTTAGTTAAATTTGATATTCTAACATTAAACAACACGAGACAAAATTGATGTAATGTGGTCGAGGCAAAACATTAGTCATGAAGTTATTTCATAAAGTTCGTTTGTAGTTCTAAACATATTTAGGGTGTTTTTTCCCTCACGTTTTGTCTCTCCAAAGTACAGCCTGGATTACAACTACATGCAAATGACCAATTATGCAAATTAGGTGATGACATCATAGAGCGACTTCCAGCAACTTTTAGGACAGCCAGTAGCTACTTTCCTTACTAAGGAGTAAACAGTGGTCGAGTCCCCTATTGCAAAGAGACAAGTTGCTCTCACTGGCACAGACTGAGACTGATTGAAATGTGTTATACGGCATTATTTGCAAATCTTCACCAAGCTGTAGTCAGTCTGGGTCAGACCACAGACCGGTTGCCTCTTACCAAGTGAACCTTGCAATCTCTGAGTGACCAACTGGTTGTCGCAACTACTCGCGGTCACTGAAAGAGAAAAAAATCCAGCGCAGTCACAGAGCAACCACCAATTTTTATCGAGTCACAAAGAGTTTACCGTCATACGTTTACTCCAGTGTGACTGACGATGTCATCAATGTCCAAATCTAAGCACAATATAAGGAAAACACTGATTTTATTGGAATTCACTAATAGAGCATTCTGTGGGTTACCAACTTGTTCTTTTTTAATGTGGACCTCATATTGCAACATCAGGAGCAACTGTATTTGTGTGTTAGTTCCTATTTTTAGTTACGACATCCTGTAGGAACAATAATACCTGCTGTTCTCTGATATTGACATTGCTGACTGTTTGTTATGATCTCCAAGGCAGCAGGTACATTCATACTGTGTGCATGTGATGTTGACAAGAGTCAAATATCAGCGGTGTTGTTGTCTGGGCCTGATATTTCACAAACCGACCGTGGGGTACAGCGGGGGGAAAAAAACCGAAGCCATCCAGCTTCAAGTTAATGATTAGCAGTGATTTCTCCAAGGCATGTTCTGCTGGTAAAGGACCACCTACAAGTCTGTCATTTCACTGCAGGAGGTGCTTTTGTTGGGTGAACATCATGTTTATATTTTATTCATGGCTGTGAAATCTGTTTCAGCTCAGACAGATAACCCTGCACTTCTTTCATTACAGTCCCAATACACAGCACACACATATATACAAACACACACTTTTAAAACTAATGTCTTCTGAAAGGGTTTATACCAACGGCTTCTATCATTAGCACAGTAATGAATATACAGGCATGTCTGTGTCTCTACTGCACTCAAATTACTGCACTACTCTAATTAAGTCTGAACAAATAATTTGCAGTGTGGTAGATTTTGCTCCCAAAAATATACTTCTATTATGTAACAGGTAGACTAGAAACCAGCTCATAGACAGTCAGCAGATGAAGCAGCACTGTATTATCAAGTAAATGCATATTAATAGCGCATCACTTGAGACACATTTGCATGCCATTTCTGCCAAATTTAATTTGGGGGCTTTAATGTGGGAGTCTATGGTGATTGATTCAATTTCGGAGTCATTTGCTTTGAGGTAGGAAACTGTTTCTAGAGCATAATTAAGTGAGATATTTTTGTCATGTTAGCTTTAGGGCTAACTACTGAAAATCAGTGGGTTGGTGACTCAGCTGGTCCTGTTCTGTTTGTGTCCTGGGATATTTATCAAATGGTCTTAGTGCCATTTTTTTTCCCCATATTTTGTTTAAATATAACACTTGAAGCACATTTTTATGTACTCACATCCATGGGTGAAGGTAGGAACGCAGATCGACTGGTAAATCAACAGCTTTGCTTTCACACTTATCTCTCTTTACCACAACAGACTGGTACAGTGTCCACATCACTGCAGATGCCGAGCTAATCTGTCTATCAATCTCCCACTCAAGACAAGACCCACAATACTTAAACTCCTCCACTTGGTGCAGCAGCTCGTCACTGACCTGGAGTGGGCACTCCATCCTTTTCCAGCTGAGGACCATAGTCTGATGTGCTGATTCAGCTACACAGCTGCAAACCGCCGTAGTGGATACTGGAGATCATTACCAGAAGAAGCCCCTCATCTGCAAGAGCAGAGATGTGATCCCGAAGCCACCAAAGCGGAAACTCTCCGCCACCTACAAATTTTATCCATAAACGTTATGAACAGAATGGGTGACAATCACAGAGAATGTCAAATGCAAACAGAGATTTTGACAGTTCAATTCTATTCCCAGATTTGATCAAACAGAGCAACACAGTCTTTGCGCTGGTGTCTTCTTGCCAATATACAGGATTTAGGACACAATTCTGTTCCTCCAAAGATGGATGCCAATTATTATAGTGATCGTCTGATGATAATACCATTTTTTGTGGCGTATTATTGTACTGCCATTTATTACAGACATTCATGTTCCCAGAGGTTGAGTTTTTATTTTATGCCTGGTGGCAAGACAAAATAGTTTGTGACAAACTAAAGACCACTCCTCGATAATGAATCCCAGTCTACTGGCTTTTCATCTGGTCCATCACGAGCTCAAATTTTTAATTTCCCCGTAGTTTAATTAGCAGCCAAACATCTGCCAAATTAATGCCGTTACCATCAGAGAGAACAAATGGCGTGAATTAGCAAATGTTAGCACGAACCCACGTAAAGCCAAGCAACACTTGACTTTTGGTAAACATTACTTGTCTCAGATGGGTGTTTTATCATCGTGATTATAAGTATGTCAGCATGCTAATAGAAGCATAAAGTTCTATTAAGCCAAACAGAGCAGATTATGATGTTAGCTTAAATTTTATGACTAGACTATCTCAGATTGGTAATCCCTGTAATTATTCACTGGATGTAGGTGCGCACTGTACCACTCGTCTTCTACAGTTCACAGTTACAGGTTAAGAGCGACAGTCATGTGAGTGATGCAAACATGCATATATTACAATTAAACCTAAGGGAGAAAGAAAAGAAGGAAGTATCAACCCCATAAATGGATCCCCTTTATTTAAGAACACGCATTAACACATATGAAGTAATCACAGATTACTTCAAACGATCACTTCAAATGTCAGGACATTTTGCCCATTGTAGGCTTGGATAACCTCTGCCTAAAAGGCCACTTGGGAGTAGTTACAGATCATAGTGTTGCTGAAGAAGGAGCACACTCCAGTGGTTATTGTTTAACAGCCACGGAGAGCATCTGGCTGGGCCTGCTGCAGGCTGCTTCCTTCCTCCCCAGAGAACGATCAGACAGATGAGCAACATGAGGCTCTTACATGCACAATGCCAGATGACTCCCACAGAGACCAAACGTGACCACTACACAAATGCCGAACTGTCCAAGCACAAACTCCCCCAGCACTTTGGCTTCAGTTAGTGAATGAAGGGTTCTGTCTGGGTGGATTAAAGTTCACTACAGAACTACATTTGTCAGGTATTTTCACGTGTAGCTTTCACACCTATACAGTTTTTCAGATTATGAAATTGACTAGAATCAAGTAATCGGTGTGCAATATACTGCAAATACAGGCAAAATGCATGTTTACAGTATAAGACTGCAAGATTATGAAACTGCAAAACCAACTTTTCAGTGTAAGGAAAAAGTGTTGAGCTTATTCTCTTTCTTGCTGCACGTTTTGCAGAAAGGTTAATAGACCTCTCATATTTGTATAGCAAACTGCCAGCAGCCAGTCAGATCAGCCATTTGTTATCTTTAAACAGCTGGTCCGGATCTGCCTAAAGATAACAAATGATCTTTAGAGCACATAGCTCACTATGTCTTTTGTTTCTTTGTTTGTGAACAGAAGTTTAAGAATACTAAATTTTAGTTTATTTGTTTATATCACTGGATGGACGGCATGCTCAGCTAGTTTTTTTCTCTCATTTCCCCAGTTTACCACACTTTTCATCACAATAATGACCTTTCCCTTAACTTATTTGCTAATGCATTTTAGTAGAAAGTCTTGACAAGCTGTAAACTTTGTAAACGTGTATTAAAGTGGTACAATTTCTGCTTTATCCAGATTGAAAAGTGGATGTATAGACTAGTGTGAGCAAACAACAAATTTCTGAGCACTTACTGTAAATCTAGAACAATGGCAAACAAAGCAAGCTTGCCCAGTAAAATCTAAAAATAAACATCAATTAAAACCAAAATGAAAGTGATCTCCCTCCTTTCATCCCAAACAGCATTCTGTCCCATAAGATTCACTCACTGTCTCTTTGCGCCATCCTTTATATTACTGCCATCTTGGCTATTGTCTCTGGGAACAGGCTTAACCCTGCTTGCCTCTGATTCCACTGGAATATGTAGCATGTGTTGTTCTCCTGGGCATTTTGTATCCCGTTAACAATGGCTGAAGCTTGTCAAGTTGAGAGGCCAGTAGGTCTGTGTAGGTTCTCAGTCATCCAGGTCACGGTAGTGTTCAGAGCTTGAAAAAGAAGGAAACTGGACTTTTTGCCTCTCATCCAAGAGGCCTCTTCAGTTCTAAGACAACTGGTGGACAGTCCCAGGTAATTAACCCCTGGTGGGGGCTGTCCCCATTAGAAGGGGTCCTGAAGGTCACTCACCCTCTATTGATCATGTGAGTCATCGCATGAGCCGAGATGTGAAAAAAGGCGTGAGTCATTGCCATCACCAGGGCCGATGGGTGAACAGGTGAGTCCTACTCTATCATGTGAGCTATTGAGGTCACCTGGTCACCAATCATATCAATGCGTTCAGAGTGTAGCTCTTATCAAAGCAGTAATGTTTGGTGCAGATTGGACAATGTGTCACTGAGTTCCTGTTTCCACTAGATGGCGCTGCAACCGTCATTCAATAATGTCATGTGGAGGGGTGGGTCCTTATCACTCTTGTGAAGTTTGAGGACAATAGCATAAAGTATATGACAATGAGAGGAAATTTAAATGTCACGGCGAAGGATCGAAGCTCGCCATGGCAGCAGGACCAGGCCCATCTGCAATGTAACATCATTAAGGGCTTTAGCGGAAATGTTTGTAATCAATGTACAGCTCAAAGGAACTGCATAAAGTGTGTCATGCAGAAATGTCAGGTTTTCCATTGAAATCGAATGGGGCATTTTGGGTGTGGCCGTGGCAGCAGCGTGCATAATGAGGCATGGGTCCGATTGACTTTTTTGATCAGGGTAATGTACAGAATTTTTGTACCAAATTTCATGCTTCTATGAGAAAGTAAATAGTTTTCTCTTCATGTAAATCTTTGTTTAACTATGTAGGGGGCGCTATAGCAGCAATTGCCATTGCCTCTGTGCAAAAATTGGTGAGTTTTCGGAAATGTTCAGGGGGTCAAATTTGCGATTGTTTATTCAGAAAGAAGAACAAGAAGAATGGAAAACTCTAACGATTCCAATTAGGCGCTTTTCCAGTCACCCTCATATATACCATTTAGGAAACCGTTCGGCCTGACCCCTATTCCTTTGGGGTCCGTTGTCACTTCTGACCACGTCCCGCGCAACATTGACTTTTTGTGTGTTTTTGAGCTTTCTGTCTAACGGATATAATAGGCTCCTCGCCGATCCCTTCGGGAGGCTCGGGCCTAATTATGGTAATAAAGATGTAGGCCTGTTTTGCTGAACTGTTTTTTAGAGATGTGCGGTCCTCACAGGACAGCTGTACTAAAACATGTGATTACAATATGATGCATTACAAAGAATTTAAACTGAGCTCAACCTTAAACGTCTGTAGCTGTTATATTAATCCATATAAGACTGATGGGAACATTATGTACAATTTGCCAATAAGACACAGATTATGTGTAGAGAGGGTTTTCATTGAATTTTGTTGATTTACTCAGCAAGAATTTTTATGCAATTCACCTTTGTTTGAATGTTTCCATTCATGGGCTTTTAGCTCTCCTGTTCCGCTCTTTCCTGAGTCACCACTCTGAGGGACCTTCAAAAAAAAAAAAAAAAGCAAAACAAAAAAAACAAAAAACAAGCTAATGTAATAGCGGGAAACATCGCCAACGCTTCCTGTGGCATTGACCTGAGATTTGGATGTTTTGGGGTGGGGGTGGTGGGATACGGTTCCATCTGACCTCCTCTTCAGCACAAACTGGCCATGAACACAAACAAGCAGGTAGGCAGGAAAACGTGGGGCTGTTACTTGAAAATGATTGCTTCTGCTGCGAATTCATCACCTCCTCAGGTATAAAGTAATACAGGAGCAGCAGGATGATTCAGCTTGACTACAGTGACACAAACATCTATGGCAAGGCAGTACACTGGAATCTATCTACAAATAAGACAACTTGTTCATTTAATTTGAGTGTGCCATCAAAACAGCTGTTCAGTGTGTTTATTCGGCAGATTAATGGGTACAGTCTGATTTGTGAAAGTGATTTGCGATCAGCAGCACAAAGCAAAGCCAATTTAACAGTTGGTTAAGGCTTCATGTGGGAACAAAGGAGCTCATCCTCCTTGCTGGAACATGTAGAGAGCCGAAATGTCCTCAGGATCATAACAGGTACATTGTCACGAACAACACAAGCTAATGGAGCAAGCTGTGTTCAAAAGAAAAGCTATTTTTTATTGTTATACTGTTTACATACTCAATATTATGACTGAATCTGTCAAAGAAAAGAAAATAAGCGAGCACCCTTATATTTTAAGTGCTTCATATGTTTTTGCTTGTGTCGAAGATTTAGCAAGTTGCCATTTTACTGAAACATTACCACAACAAACCACAGTGAAGGCTATAACAAATATTTTAATCCAATTAACCGTTTTTCAAAAGCGCCCTGGATCTGAAGCAGAGGCAGAGTTTGTTTGTTGAGCGTTAACCCATCTGATAAGGTGATGATTTGTGCTAACACTGTACGCTTACAGAATTTCCATCAGGGCGTAGTTTACCTAGAGATTTACCTAGCTGTCATGAAAAGAGGAATGAATATGAATTATTAGAATGAAAAGCACCCATATGCAGGCAACAAGACAGAGAGAGGCTTCCACATCAACCATCAACCGCAGCAGCAGCTTCGCTAGCATGGACGGCAAAGACTCCCAAACAATGCAGAGGTCCTAGAATATCCAACCTAGTGTCCAAACTATCATGAGCTGTAAGATGACAAGTGGTTAGACCAGTGATTCCCAAATGATATGTCGAGAGGCAAGCCCAGCTGTGCTGCAGGATTTTTTGTTTTGTTTTATCATGCATTTTATTATAATATTCAGCTGCCAAAAAAACAAAAAAATTCATTTTGATTATATCAGTATTTGTCATGGGCTCATTTTTCAATACAAAGGCAAATTTTACACCCTAAGACACTTTTCTAAAAACCCTCACAGTTAATTGCCAGATGGTGAGAATTATTAGAGCGTGACACATGAAAGGCCCCGACTGTTAGCGAGGAGGAAAAATTGAAAGTGTCATGCAAGGTCCAGATGCTGCAAACGCTCGAAGTGCCATCATGTGATAATAAAACCAAAAGATGAGATGCAGAGAGGCTATTTTGCATGGATATGAATAGAAGGTGTGCCTTGAAATTTGGGCTTGCCTTTTAGTGGTGCTTTGTGCATCACTGCTCTGGAGGAAAAATGAAAAAAGAACATGTGTGATTATGTCAAACAATGAAAAGTGTGCTTGCCTGTGAACCTAATTCCAATCTGGTGCAGATTTTGCTGTAATGGGGGTAAATCAGAACTCTGGGTTCACACCTGATATGATAATCATTTGACATAAATAAGAAGAATCTCTTTAGCTCCTTGGCCTACTTTTTATGCTAATGGAAGCTCTCAATCAAAGAAAAGAAGAAAAGATTGCTTATGAGAATTTCCATCAGGGTGTAATTTACTATGAAGCTAGATATGATTGCCTACTGGTCATCTTTTTAGTAGGTGATTCTGGACCACAGTGTGGGTTGTCATTTTCTCTTTGGCAATGATAATTGTGAAGGCAGCATCATAGCAACCCCCGTAGATAAGATGATCTCAATCCAGTCTTTTCATCTCTGCAACAAAACCTATGCAGAAGTGAACTGTGAAAAGAGCATGCTGAGTCTAAGATGAGCTTTTGGTCCACGACCTTTGAGGCCAAATGGAACCAAAAGATCTTCACTAGGCTTGAGATGGATAGCCTTTGATGATAAATGACTTTCAATTTTAGATTACACAAGACCAACAGGCCCGCAAGCAGTACAGACAGGACTGTAGGCAGAGGTAAAGTAAGGCCCTGCGAATTAAGTGTCCTAGATTGGCCCCAGCTACAATTCTGTCCCAGACATGATTGAGCAAGCCAGGGGTGAGATATGACCTTTGATTTAAAACTCACTCGTAAAGGTAAATGTCAATTCTGGTTTATCAGGATTGCCCTGTGCTGCATTTCCTTGGTGATATTCAATATTCAGATTTGACACATCTGTGTCAAATCGCTCTGCATACAATACGTACTCGGTGTGTCATTTTAATTTCATTCATTCCAAACAAACATGTCATTCACCTGCAGCCTCCCTTTCTGTCACTTCTTGTGTTTTGATGTGTGCTTTGATGGCAGGAGTGGGGGCAGGTGCACTAAAACCTGAGCAGAGCCTCACCAGCTGCATCCACTTCCCCAAATCAGTCCTAGTTCCAGCAGTCAGCTCTGCCGCCACAGACGCTGCTCATATAATCACACTCACAGCTTTCTTTTGCATTTCTTGTTCTGATGGGGTAAATAGAGCTGGGTTAACTCCTGGTGTCCACAGATGCTTTAACCTCCACACCTATACATTCTTGCTCATCAACCTCAGCTCTTATGCTACAGTCACACTAGGGAAAATAGTAGTTGGAGACCACGCGTACAGTTAACCTGTGATCTTGGTGCCCTTGAAAAAGTTGCTTCAAAGGCGGTGACCACTCATAGTCACTCGCCATCTTTAAAGCAACTTCGGTGCTTCGAGGCGGCAATAAAAGTTAGTTTGCTGTCAGTTTGAATGGGGTCAAGTTGCAATTCCATGCAATCTGTTTGTGATAATAAAGTGATTAACTGTGACAAAATGTACAAATCTGTTGCTATCTGTTGCAAATCTGTTGCTTTCTACATGCACAGAAATTCACATTAATTACTCACATTCAGAGTCCAGCCAGGACTTCAAATATTTGAAACAGAAATTCCTCTGCAAATAATAATATAGCTCTTAGCAATTTAACTTCAAAATCTCATAGCTGCAACATTGATTTTTATATAGGAATATAACCAGAATACAACCAGTTGAGCCAGAAACACATTGCAGATAAGTTGCACTCGTCAGCGCAGACTGACTCAGATTGATTGTAATGTGTCAGCAGTCTGCCTGCATTTTATATTAGACAGCAGTTATTTGCAAACCCTTGCCAGTCTGTATGAAAGTGATTGCAGCCAGTCTGAGTCGCACAGTGACTGTTTGGAGACTGTTTTGCTGAATGCAAAAATATTCAATGCAGTTACCGGGCAACCACCAATTTTTCCTAGCCATAAGGAGGTTGCGGTCCTATTTTTACTCTAGTTTGGCTTGGAGGATGTTTGTTTAGCTCTTTTACATGTACTTTGTGGCGAATAAACAAATCACAGATATGACACAAATGTTTTTAATAGCTGAACATTCCCTCTAAATGAAAAGTACCTCACAGAAATTAAATTAAATAATTTTAATTAATGACATTTTCCTTATCAAAACTTGAGGAATTCCTCAGTGTTGAGAAAATTTAGAGAATCTGCTTTTTTTTCTAAAACAGATAAAAAAAATATGCACAAATCAAAATATAACAGTATTTGCAAACCTTAAGAAGCTGCTCTACGTGGCTGATTTAAAGGAATCATGGGCCTCAATAAGAAAGCAAAACATATTTGCTACAAATATAAATGAGTGTACTCCAAGTATAGTGATTTCAACTTCAAGGCTAACAACTGAAGCAACTAACAATAACGGAAATTTTACCCCAACTATGCAAACAAACACATTCTAAAGAGTGTTCAAATTTTCTCTTTTTTTACATTTTTTTCCTCATTTTTGACTGAGGCCAGAGGCACGTGTTTTAAAAACGTTTAATACTTTGGTTGTCTCTTATCATAATACAGCCAAATGAGAAGTACGGTTCTGAATAAGAGTTTTGTTTCCAAAGTATCAAGGCTGTCTTACTTGTTGAGGCAGAATGTGCTTTTGTGAGGGAATGAGAAATAACCAAATCTTCTAAAAAAAAAAAATAAATAAAAAAATAAACAAAACATGTAAACACAAGATGTTGTTATATTGCTCATCCACTGAATAACTCTGCTTGCAATGGAAGGTCTGGCTTACTGTCAGCGTGTGTCTCTCACTGAACCTTGGGTGAAAATGATAGCACATTAACAAAGGATGTATATAAATAGCACACGACATCGTGTCCATGTCAACTACCTATGAATTTTAATTTTTACCTGTGTTATTCTCCACTTAAATTACATGTGGAAAGATCAGGGCTAGGCTGTCGATCCTCAAGACTACATGCCATAAAATAGCACATGAGCAAGCAAAAAATAAAAATGCCATCCCAAACGACTTTGCAAGTTATTCTTACACCAGTTCATTATAAATATATATATATTACTATAGTAGCTGAAATCAACCCAAAGCCAGCAGAGCACACACACAGACTCATAAGCCTTTCTCAGCTTGCTGCAGCATGTCACAGAAGCAGAAATGTTCAGTCATTTATCCTATCTTGTTATTAAACTGAGGACCCGCTAGATATATCAAATGACCTTTTGTGCGATCAAAGAACTCTCTTAAATCACTTGTATACTAGCACTCTCTCTAGGGCTGAATACTGGGTAAAGACACTTTGGGGCTTTCGGAGAAAAGCATCTGTGCAGTCTCAATTCTGGGAGACAGGAAGTCTGTTAGCTGTGGCCATTTAACAACAGGGAAAAATGACCAGCACTTTCTGAAGAATATGTGCTACTCTTGTGAAACAATGGAAAGTGTCTCAAGGGCATTGCTGGCTGATCGATTATCCAACTTATGGTAAATTCAATTCACTAGCAGAGTTTCTGAGAAATCAGATGTGAAAGCCTTCTTCACAGCCTTATCTCACCATCACATCCATCCTTTATTTGTAACATTGAAGACTATTGTTACAAAACCTTGTTGTGAATACTATCTGCCCAACCTGGATTAATTCAACCTGAATACATTTTTTTGCCTTTTCAATCGACTATATGAATGAGTTAAATCTTTAAATGGTGTAAACATGCAACAAAAAGCTATAGCAAAAAGCTATTTCTTCACTTAGAGCATTTCCTTGCCTTTTCTGTCCATCTATGGAAGCACATAGTTGTTAATTCCTTGCTGTGGCTGGTACAGCTGTGAAGTGTTCATCAGAATCAGTTAGAAACCTGTCATAGCCAGAATACATTTCAGTATCACATGACATTGCAGGAGTACTAGCATCACTCAGCTCCAAGGACAGTGACTGCCCAACTTCCAGAAATGCCCTTAGTCTCTTTCTTTGTCTCATTTCCGGCCTTCTCATTGGGACTGATAAGAGTGTGCTGACATCACCGTGAGTGTACGAGTAGGTGAGTGGGTGGCCGGGTTCCCCCAGGCTTCTCAGGCAAACCTTTTGTTCTTTGATGGCCCCAAATGGCGCAGTTAAAATCCTCCCCAGCAGAATGAGTCTCCTCTGCATCAGCTGACTTAACCTAATCAGTGCAGCCTGGCCTCGGCACGCTGTGAGCACTTTTCTAAAATGTGTTTGTGTCAAAGGCTGTGTGGTTTGCACTACTTCTTTTTTAGGGATATTCTTGGACTAACATGTCTTAGGGGGGATTTGAACCTTTATAGATGGTATCTTGATAAGCACTATCAACTGAAAGCTTAGAAAAAGATTATAATTGAAAGTAAAGACAGTGCAGATTATTGTTGGCAGAAGGTTCTCAATCACTGAACCAATTGCACCTTTGCATCTGAGAGGATACAGTCATCATTTGCATAACAGCAAAGGGTCAGTTGTAAAGAAAACAAATAGGTTTTGCATTTTAACAAATGGCCAGCTGGGAAACCACGGGTCCTTCATGTAGATACTGTTTTGACATGTACCACCCACCTAAAGACCAAGCACACCCACATATGGCAACAGCACTCCCCAATGGCAGTGGTTGTCCCACAGCAGGGGCAGTGTACCCTGCACACATCAAACACTGCTCAGGCACACAACAAAGAGCCCAAGCCAGCCAGCAGACTCCCCACAAGACTTATCCCCAAACCCACAGGATGCAAAGGTTCAAACCCAGTGCCAGACATCACAGGACAGCTGCACAGGTCCCATGTGCTTGCCCTTAACAGAGACTGATCAGTGTATAGTCCGGCTGCTGTTCAGTAGTGCTTAGTACGTATCAGTCCACTGCTGCAAATCCATTTAAGTAAGTTTTTCTAATAACTCCAGTTCCTAGCTGTTTCAAAACGCGTTAAACTAAATATCAGTTGCAGTTTTTGTGCACAGCATAAAATGAAGAATATTTCATGACTTATTATTTAATTCTCAGGTTAACGTATTATATCATGTCTTGATGGTATACATTGATTTAACAGTTTATTCTAAGGATTCTAGATGTGCCAGCTTATTACGGTTACTAGAATTCCAGTCTGATGCGTGATTCCTTGTTATACGGTAAAAGACTTGGCAGCTGAATATCCTTCGTTGTATAATCACTTTTATTTGATATGGTTTAAAATACTGTTATGGTGACTCTAGCTGCTTCTGAGGAATTAACAAGCGACAATGACCACTGGCATTTGGCAGTGGAATTTTTAATCTTAGAGGGGAGGGATGTTACTAGCAGAGCCTATTTCATTTATCACACATCCCCTATGGGTACTCAGTTCCTTGAAACGCCCACAGCTGTAACCTTACATAACCAGTGCAATACAAAGTTTCAACTGTCAGGAGAAAGCCCTGATTCTAATATTAGTTCTGCTGGGTCTAGTCACAATACCTGTTATATGGCTGTGCCTTTTTACTGTAATGTGAATATGACAAACAAATCCCAGATAAGCAACTTGCAGTTTGCCGTATGGGAAGCGATCTCGCTTCAGCTTCACTGTGTCCTGCAGCTGACAGTACATCCACCCTGCTTTCAGGAAAATATAATTAAGCAGAGTGAATATCACATTTCCTTCCCATCATTCCCTGGAATGAACACCTTTATCTGCACCATAAAGAGTGTTAAACTGTGATTGTGTTTACACCTAGGGGACATTGAATCAGGGACAAAAACCAAAGGAGGTGTTGAGAAGCAATCCGGCAACACAAACTGTTGAAAGGGCGTTGGTCATTTTATTGTCAGATTCCGCCCAGCGATGTGGAGCAGAATGCCTGTGATGCTGCCAGCCATCTGTGCAGTGCCTGTGCTTATTATTATTGCATTTAACATGCAATTTTTTTTCTAGCATATCTCATTTCAGTCAGTCATTTCAGTCTGTTTAAAAAAAAAAAGTCACTGTGGTGACTTTTTTGCAGGAAAAACAAAGTATAAAAATGTCAGAAGCTTTTATCATTTGACAGTAATTTCCCAGCCTTGTCCTTGCGTATCTTCCCTCTTTTTCTAACCCCTCTCTATCTCTCACTCTCTCTCTCGGTCTCGCTCTCTCTACGTCTTTGTGATTGGCTGAGGGGGCTGATGACACATCACAGGCAGGGGAGGTTGGATTATAAAGCCTCTGTACGCACTCTCTTCAGATACAGAAAATCTTGCTCCCGACTGAGATTTACTGAGAGGATATTTGAGCACCACCTAACCAAAACACCACCCCTACCAGCTCCAACCTGCTGCTATGTGTAAAGGACTAGCATCACTGCCTACCTGCTGCTTGGAAAGGTACTTTAAGTTTCATACAAACACTCAAACAGGTGATGTTTGGGGATTTGGATTATATGATAGAAGACAGCTCCTTTTTTTTAATCAGTGTGCATCTACATGTGAGCATCTGAGAATCTAAAATACAATGTAAGTTTTAGGTTGTGCAAAATATAGACCTTTCCCCCAGTAATGACTTGGCAGTAAGTATGTCATTGAGGTCTTGTGAAAAATGTATCTAACCTGTTTTCTGTTTCTCTTAGGGCCAAGGAGCTGAAGGCAAGGCTGGGAAGCATTTTGCAGATCCCCAACTGGAATCTATCCTGTTGCAAAATAGGGAAAAATAAGTAAGCATCGCACATACAATACAATATAATATGCAGGGTGCATTTATTGCAAGTGTGTGATAAAATTCTAGTTTAATCTGATCTAATGCTTCATTTATTTTCAGGCCAACCCTGGAGGAATGCCTTAGGTGGAAAGAGTCCTTTGAAAAACTCCTTTCCAGCAAATGTAAGAAATGCTTCGATTTCTTTTCTTTTCTTTTTTTTTTTTTGAGACATTTTCACACAGGAAAGTGCATTCAAATGCCAGTAAATTGCATGCATGCACACACATACGCATTCATCCACTCGGAGTTTGTCATGTGCAATTGGTAATCAATTTCCTTTATTTCTGCAGATGGACTGTGTGCCTTCACAGCCTTCCTGATGTCTGAGTTTAGCGAAGAGAACATTGCGTTCTACTTTGCCTGTGAGGAATACAAAAATACCAAGTGTGATACCAAACTAGCTGCTAAGGCTAAGAAGATCTATGATGAATTTATCGGCAGCGAAGCCCCCCGGGAGGTAGGAAATAGCTATAACTCTCTTAGTTGCTCACAGCTCTGCACAAAAAGAAATTCAAACTAATATTGTGTGTCCTTCTTTTTGTAGATCAATATTGACCATGAAACTCGTGACATCACCAAAGCCAACATGATGACCCCCACACCTTCTTGTTTTGACATGGCCCAGCACAAGATCTACATGCTCATGGCCAAAGACTGCTATCCTCGCTTTCTCCGCTCTCCAGCCTACAGGGATCTAATGTGCCAAGCCAAGCCGAGCACCAAGGCCAGAAATCCACCCCAGCAGGAGAAGAAGGCTTGAAATCTGTCCGCGAGCCTGTAAGGGATTTGTTGGTGATCGCCTTAAGATTTTAAAAATGCAAGGAAAGTCTGGCACAAAGAGCTTCATGATGAAGCCACTACTGGTGCAGATGCAGAGTTCTGCATGAGAGCAGCTGTGGATGGGCCCATAGTGTAGAAGCCATTTCTTTGAAGATGAAAACAGAATGGAGGAAAAAAAGGAAAATGGAGGAAAGCTTAAAATGCACTGCTGTTGATACAGACAGCGTTTGGACAGTAAAGTAAAGAAAGCGTTCTTCTAAACAGACTGAGTGACAATCAAGCAGGAAGGCAACAAATGTGGAAAAAGCACTTTTCTTAGCCGTTAGGCAAACTTTTGTAGTTGTGATGTGCAATGTCTGTCAAAGTTGTTCACTGTATATGCGTATGGGCATGTGTGGTACTTTATGAATTTGTATTTGCGTGTAATATATATATATATATACACATGTTGAATTTTTAATCAAAGTTAAAAATAATGTGCAGTTTAATTTATACTATAATATTTATATGACTGTCTTTTTTCTACATACCAGCAAATAAACTAAGTTATTTGAAAAATAAAGTGTGAAAATGTCTTAAATGCGTTGTCCTTACTGAATAAAATCATGTTCTAAATGTATTTATTCATTCAAATTAGATCTGCTACACAATAGCACCATTTAAAAAAGAAAAAAAAAAACCTGTCACTGTAAAAGGTGATGGGTATTTTATTTACCCTAGTGACACAGATGAATCATCAAATGTCAATATGTGGTCAGGGCAAGTTTGTACATAGTCGTGCAAATACCCAGAGTATGCATGTTTAATCATTCATATTATCTGATGTAGAGGTAACAATGATATATTTGGCCCTTATCACGATGAACTCTGCGGCCAATGTCGTGCACAACTGTTATTCACCTAGGAAACTGCTCTAAAATGTCTCATAAAGAAATCAGACAGTGACAGCACCCTCCTGCTTCTTGCTTGTCACACATTGTGTGACTGGGAAGGCGCTTTCCAGCAAATAGGAAGCTCAAGAGATGATGACAGCATTAACGTAATAGCAAGAGCTGTAAAACTTTATTATTACCATAGACACTGTTTGCACCCAACATCAACATCAGGAAATACATGACAGAAAAGCTGCTACCAGGCTAGAGCACGACCGCTGCTGCCTGCTAACCAAATAAACAGAAAACACAGGAAAAGGGACGACAAAACCATCCAAGGTCTGTAGTTAGGTAATAATGACACCGGCTATGATGCTGGTTATATAATTTGTTCTCATTAAAATGATAAATACTGTCGTTATGATTGCTTTGGTACAGTGCGCTATACAAAATGTGGCTGAATGTCTAGTTTGTGTATTCATATGTCATCAGTGCAGAGTGAAGCCATTATTAGGTGGACAACAGCTGGTCCGCAGCCCTGATCCATATGAATATAACATAATGCCGCCCCATTCTCCATAGTAATCCTTTGACATTTCTATCTAGCTCTAAGCATAGCAATGACCATCTGTAAAACTGGTTTGGGGTTTGTACGTTTTGGCATGTTGTGAACAGTGCAGTGGACGTCCAAGAAGTATACGTTCAGTTAGCAAGACAGGAATAAACTTCAGTTAACGATGATGATAAATGATAGCTGAAAATGTTAAAAAAATGAATCTGATATTAAGTCTTGCGTGGTGGGAAACATTTAGCACTCAGAATATGCTCTGAAAGGTTAAAGTCTGGTGTACTTGTGATAGTGTGGAGAGCATAAAGCATTTGCTAGATAGTATCTAACATCAGTGTTATTTATGGATGCACGTATTAAGGAGTAAATTTGATTTATGTAGCACATTTAAAACCAATATTACAATAAAATCAATAGAATAACGGCCGACTCTCTACTGCAACTTCTAACTACCACCGGCCAGGCTGGCACTGATTCAAATAGAAACAACAAATGGTTGATGAATAAGTTTCTTTAAAAGATAAAATGGACCTCAATTGGGATTATCAGTTTCTATTTATAGGTTATGCTAATATTAAAGGGGAACTATTCAGTTTTTACTTACTTTCTGGCATATACACACTTTTTTCCATGGTGGAAAATCAAACATGGCCAAAGCTTCAAATAAAAAGGTTAGCATATTTACAGCTAATGCCAGTGAGCCCAAAGCTCTGTTTTAGGCAGCTTTTTCTGTTCTTGGATCTATGTGATGTCAGAGCAGATATTCCTCATTTGGTCTCCTCAGGCTCAGCGCTTTGACTGAAAGCTAAGAAGCTCCGCCCACTAATTTGTTCAAATCAATTGTTTGTGAGATACACTGGCAATCTCCAAAGCTGAAAAATGAAGCCAATATGAAGTGGCAAAAAGACAGTTCCTCTAGTGGTCAGCACTTTACAGTCTGGTACAGAAAAACTGCCTGTATTGAGGTGCCCCAATACAGGCCGCTGAACCGGACTTTTCCATCATGTTTACGATTCACTTTTGAAGAGTAAAGTTCTACTATTTTACCTGAACTGTTACCTAATACAAATTAGCAGATATGTGAGTCTGCGCGTTGCACCTATGTGTCTTATGGATGCAGCATGCTAACTGAACTTGCTAGAGTTAGATGATAATTTAGCTCTCTGGCATCTTGTCTGAACACTGCCCACAGCACGAGGTGGAAGTAATTTTAGTATTTTTACCCTGTGTGATTTTTTTTATGGTGTGGGTTTATTAATAGATTTTGATTGTTTTATACCTTGCATGTTTTCATGTTTTTTGACTACATGCTTTTATTTAGATTTTTTTTTTGTTTTTTTTGTTTTTTTACTTCCTACCTTCATCTCCCCAAATTAGCTACACAGTGCAGTCACCCAGTTTTAAAGGACAGATGCAACTCATAAACAGAAGAGATGGCAGGGAATGACCCAGCAGAGCAAGCTATTGCCTGAATGGGTATGGATAGCAATGAATTTTATTTGGGGCCATGGCTGGGAGGCCATGATGGGCTTGGCTTGTAAGACTTTCACCGCTGACAGCAGGATACAAGCAGACATTGGAAGCGTCACAGTCCTCGTGGTATTATCGACAGAAGTGGTGAAACGACTGGCAGTGAGTGAGGATCAGCCGCAGGCAGAGTTCGGACCTCTGCTCGACCTTTATGAGTATTGACCCTCCATAGTAACTAAAGCAAGATTGGTGTTTCCTGGGCCAGTTACTGTCAGAGGATTCTTTCTGCACAGGAGGTCAGCAAGCGGTGTGCGGAGTACGGACTGGAACACGAGGAGGGGGATGATCTGCTCCTGCAAGTTTTAAATTGGACTTTTGTATTGTTTTAGAGGTGACGCTTGACTGTGAAGATTTCTAGTTTAGCTACTGGCGCGAGCCTCGCAGCTTTTTTGTAAATATCATTTTACAACTTTTTTTATTTCTTCTTTTATACATTTTTGTTTGAGTTGATAGATAGATGGATGGATAGATAGATAGATAGATAGATAGATAGATAGATAGATAGATAGATAGATAGATAGATAGATAGATAGATAGATAGATCAGCATAACTGAGCCAATATTATGTGCTGTGTGGTAAAAGTTGGACAACAATACTAAACTTTGGTTAGACCTGCCAGTCAAACAATGGGAAAACATGACTCTTATTCCTCTTATTAAGAAACGTCATCTAAATGTTGCTGGAAATCAAGAAATGATTCATTGTTTCCAGTGTCCCACATTTAAAAAGTAACAAACAGTAAATCACACTCAAATTAGATCATTTCCCAAGGTAAGGCACTCTGATTAGTTATTTAACCACATGCTGTGGGGCAAGTGTAGACAGAGTTGTTGTTTTCCTGGTATGGATGGCTCACTAAATTACTGAGCTTTTATCTACAGAGATTTTGAGATTTCCTTCTGGGATATTTCTGCCACCACCCAGTTCACTGGAAATAAATGAATTTGAATGGCTTCATTCTCCAGAAATAGTAAACCCCAAACCAGCCACAATCCTCATGGGAGGAAATGTTTTTCCTGACGGGGAAACAGAGCTCAGGGCCTTAGCCAGTTTCAGCCAGTTTAGCCTAGACTGATTAACTGTCTAATTAATATTGAAATGTAATTCAAGCACTTGCTGTATAAGGTTAAAAAGTGTTCTCTGACAAGGCACTCGCACTGTGTAAGTGGCAAAAAGCCTGAGAAAGAAAAACACCGATCTATATTCTTTTTTATGTTTGTGCCCATGAAAAGCATTCATTGTGCTTCAAAAGGCAAATGTTGACACAAAACTGACCTCTAGCTTCTTTTCTCTATATCAGCATCAGACATGGTGACAATGTGATGATCTTTATTTTAAATTTTTTATACGTTGTGTTTGATGTTTGATATTTGATGTATAGTTTTTGTACAAGAGTAACCTACTGCATATTACATGTTACAAATTGTACTTTCTGATGTAATAGAGTAGTAAAGCAAACTGGCCCAGTGGTGTGCAGTTTAATTGTGCAGCTACGCTGTCCTCTGGTGGTTTCATTTTGTAATTACATTTACCAAACCTTCCCCTACAGCTAGTAACGTGTTTGGAAGGTGATTGGTCGCTTTGAGGTTACTGCATTAAACCGAGCTGTTTCTTTGCAATTTGGAAAATAAAGTTTGCTTAATTAACCATCAACAATTGTGGCAGCGGAAATACTGACAACTGTCAGTGGATTACTTTAATGCTGAATAAATCGCCAAAAACAGAAGCTCTGAAGTCTCTGCTTTCCTGTCCCATTAATCTGTTGTACAGCATCACATAAAATCATCTTAATGAGGAGCACACATCAACCCTGAGTGCAGGAAAAAGTTTCCATAATCAATTAAGTAAACCGAATCTTCCAGACTGAACAAATTTAAAAGGAGCTTATCACTCAGTGAAACAGCTGTACACATCTGGCTGAAGTGCACCACTCACCGTGCACTCAAAAAAAAGAGTATATGCAGAAAGTTTGAGTCAAAACAATCTACGTTTCTGTTTTCGCCGTGGCATTCTACTTTTTTACAAAGAGTGCTCCTGTGGTTCTTACCAAACATATACAAAAATAAGTGTATTTTGTGCGTAATTATTGTTTAAATATGATGTGAGCTCTAAAATCTACCATTATTATGCCATTATTACTTGCTGAGCCAAACAAACTATAATTTTTTTCCTGCTGGTGCTTGCTAGCCTTAAATAAGTCTCACCTTTATAAAGCACAAATTAGCTCAGCTTGTCCACTGAATTGATGTTTTTGGTGAAAACTTCTACTTCTTGGGTTTTGATTTTGACCCAGGTGTCATCTGCATACTGTAGCCAGACTGAGAAGATAGATGGTTTGAGAAAGGAGTAAAGGATGCCATCTACGTCCACCGTGAACCACCATCACCGAACAGAGGTGGTAGCACCAACACCAACACCACCAAGAATTAACCACCTATAATGCATCTTTAGACCCCTGGGAAGGGTTCTCAAACACCCAATCACACATTGACTTATGTGACCTTAACAATTTTCATGATTGCAGGGTGGGGCAGTGGCTCACATGGAATTCACACCTTGGCTCATGTGACCCCCGCCTTGATTTACCTGACCCTTAATGACTCGCACAATGATAGGGTGGGTCGATGACTCTAAGGACCACCTCCAAGGTGACAACCCCACTAGGGATTAAATACCTGGGACTCTCCATTAGTCTTTGGAACTGAAGAAGCCTCTCAGCCTCTTTATAAAAAGAAGCCCAATTGCCTTCAACTCAAGCGCTTAAGACAATGACTCATCTCCACACTGAGGTTGCAACATGGATGAATGAATGGAAGGAAGGAAGGAAGGAAGGAAGGAAGGAAGGAAAGAAGGAAGGAAGGAAGGAAGGAAGGAATGAAGGAACTCTTGTTTTAAATATGTTTGCTTTGCCTTTTTTAGATTTCACGTCTGTGCTCTGACAGTCTGGGCCAGTTTGTCTTACAATCCAAACATTTCAAATAAACATGAACTTGAATAAAATCCAGTGATTCAATTTCAGAATTCATTTTAACAGCGGCTAGTTCTGGTTGAGTCACAGTGATGCAAAATAGCATCTCCCCTGATTAGCACATAATGACAAAGTTGTATTATCATTAACAGAACGAACCCTGTCCAATAATAATAACTAGCTTCAGAATTTTAGTCCTTTTAAAATCATTATAACCACAAATAAAGTGTGTTTGGTTGGTTCATTGATTGATTGAGAGCAGAAGAGAGAGGAAAGGCACGGGGGGTTAAAAAAAGAAGCTGGATGGAGGATCTAAAGAAGAGATGTGGGTGGGGTTGAGGAGAAAGGAGAAGTGGGTTCAAAGATAGAGGAGAGGTAGCTGTATAATGATGAAGACTGAGAAGCAAGAGTGATGAAGAACGGAAAGAGGAGTGGGGAGAAGTTGCGGGAGATAGAGGAATAGTTGAGGGGTGATCAAGGGAGCAGTATGGATGAAAGGGATGAAGCACGGTCGGAAAGGATCAGGGAAAAAGCAGGATGGGACAGGGAGCTACTATTGTCCAGCTGGAGCTGAAAGACCAGCAGCCTCCTCCATTTTCCTGTCGCCATGACATTTTTTTTTTTTTTTTGCAGCTCTACTAACCCTTTTTTGCTTTCTGTTTTTCTTTCTTTGTCTTATTTTTCTCTTCATTTTTATACCTTTTTTCTCTCTCTCTCTTTCTTCTGCTTCTGCAGCTTCCCTTTCTCCTCCTCCAGCTTTTGTGTTTTCTGCCTTCTGTTGCGCTCTGTCCTCCATATCCCTGTGTTTAGTAATGCCGCCTCCTCTCAGGTTTTCAGCTCCTGTGTCGCACAGTTTCCTTGTGGTGTTGGTGAGCTTCAGAGAGAGACCATCCCTCTGTTTCTGGAGATTCAAGTTTTCACAGTCTCTCCAACTCAGCATGTTTGTCTCCCGCTGACATTTATTACACACTGTTGGTTCAATATACATGTAGCTGTCTTGTCCCTTTGCTTGTCGGAGCCTCCAGCAGTTTTGTCCCACTCTTGCTTGTAGAGAGTCTCTTTAGCCTTTCTGTCCTTCTCAGCTGAATTTCAAGTTCAAAGATTCTGGCTTCATAGTTGCTCAGGCTCCTCCACAAAATCCCTTTCCTTGCTCTCCTGGAGATCAGCCTGACAATTCTAATGACAGCATCATGAATTTTGTCCCAAAAGTGTTACAGAACCTATAGCAGCAAGAAGGTGGTCAATTTGCAAGTTAATGTGTGTGTGTGTGTTCTCTCAGGTGACGGTTGTTATAAAGAGAGGTGTCGGGGGCCCTCTGCAGCTGAAAGAGGTCATCCATGACATTTTTGCTAAGCACCCCTAAGAAGGCTGGGTTGTTTCTTTGTTCCATGGCACAGAAAAATAAAAATAGAATAGAATGCCTTTATTGTCATTATACAGGATGTACAGAGGAGAAGGGAAAGCAAATATATTTTGCTAACGCAGTAGTCTGTAGTGAACTGTAGTTTTGCATCAAGGCTTGCAGTTGTCTTTGACTGTAAGTACTTGTTTGAAGTAGATACATGTGCCAAGTAGGCCTGGATACAATAAGAGTCTGATGAGATTCACAAAATGCAAGTTATTTTCTCAGCACCAGGGGGCAGTGTAGAGCTGTGGATAAACCTGAGCTACATTCAAGGATTTTCTGAGTTTTTGTCACTTTTTAACATATCTCAAAAGAATATAAGAAAACGCTTCTCTAGCAGAGGACTAGATTAAAGACTTAGGAGGGGATGGTGAGGAGGTAAAGATGACTTCAGTATGGTCAAATACACTAAAGTGTTGGGAAATATTAAATAATTGTGTAAATAAATTAATTTTATGTGTGACAAGGAGAAATTGTCATTTAAAAAAAATGCAGGGAGCTCCATGTCCTAACTGTCAGCTACATCCTGAATGTTAACAGAGCCAGCGTACGCAAGAGCACATACTGTATGTTCATTATATCAGCAGCCACAATCATCTTTAACGCATATGTCTGTACTGAACCCTGTGACCCTGAGATTAAAATAGGTGCTCTAAACACACAGTGTCCTGCCTGTATGTTTAGGGAACCCCTTAGCAGCCATTAAGAAGAGCAAATCTGGAGAAGAGGACCCGAAGTGCACATTCTTTACTATTTCCCCTGGGACTAGACATGTGCTGTGCAGACGCACCTCAGTGTGGCCTGGACCTCACTTAAACTCTCTTAGCTCATCCCTCACATCAAAACAAAGTTCTGACTGCCTGCATTTCTGCAATTTACAATATATTTCAAATATTATTATTACACTGATGTTAGTTTCTGTCAAACAGCTTTATTTGATGCCACCTGCATTACCAATTACCAAAGTGCACAAAGCTAAATAATGTTTATCAAGTGAAACTTGAAAAATATTATTTAAATAAACAACAACTTGAACTGAAAATTCATTTGGATTTTTTTTTCTTCTTTTTGGAAGGAGAATGATTTATATTTAATAAATCATCTTTCTCCACCATGTCATAAACTGAAGCTTGCCATTCTAATCA
>JAVDPK010000593.1:373351-391255 GCA_034780415.1 Cichlasoma orientale
AATGAAGATGTGTGTGTGTGGGGGGGGAGGGGGAGTAAACTTTAATATGTTATTGTGATAGAGAACAAATCCAGGAGCAGAATCCGAAGGGATGAGAAGAGGAGGAGAGGATTCATGACAAACGTTAAATGAGTGGGTGAAAACAGACAGGCAGGAGTGAGGGAATGCAACAGCAGCGACATACAATACTGCAAGCGTGGGAAATCTCCTGGTGTGGGTCCCTAGTGAAAAGAGATGATTGTGCTATCTAGTGACTTAGTTCCTTGGGGTTCACATCCTCTGTATTCTCAGATCCCTCAGGCCAAGAAAAAAAAAAAAAGCTACACTTACTGATTTGTCTGTGACATTTTACTTTTCACTTTATATTATTTAAAATTAGTGTAGTTCACTAAGAACGTGCATAATGCTGTGTAATTAGTGCAGCCATAAATCCACCCAAACGTACTACAGTGTTTAAAAAAAGGGGGGCGGGGGGGGGGGTCTAGGTGAATGAGTTAGGTTTTTAGTGATATGATTGGGTACAAAAGAAGAGTTTTACAAACAGCGAGAAGATTTTAAGGGGTTCACATCTAAATGTCTAGGGTATGGAGGTGTCTTGATGAAACCATAAAGCAGCTAATTAATTATTTACACCAAATACTTTGAACAATCTGACACAATGTAAGGTAATTGCAGCTAACCTAAAACATTACACCAAACTATTTAAGTAATTTAAGATATACATAACAGGCCTAGGAACTGTGTAAATCTAACTGTAGGATTATTCAACTGAAAACAATTAAAGAGGAAAACAAAAAAAAACTGCCTACAGTACGTTAAAGTATGAGTATTCTGTCACACATTCTTGCTTAAAATGTCAACAGATGTAGCAATCCATTGTATCAACATGAGGTAATTTGGCTTGCTTAGGATACAACTGCAGCAGTGTTGCCACATCCAATCCAAGCAAGTATGACTATTTCATTCACTTTCTGTTGTTTTTATATATTTTTTTCATCCAGTTAGAGCTCAGTTAGACCTTAACACTCTCCAAGCTTACACTGTGCAGGTAGTGCACTTAATTCAGATGATCTGTTTTATGTGTGTTTGAGTGCGTGAGATTCTAATGGTCATCACTTTGAACTCGTCAATACTTTGAACTCTTGAACGCAGATCTAATCACATGCATTTTATGTCAGTGTTGACATATTTCTGTTGTAGACTTCAATAATTGAAACCAGATGTTTGCACAACAATAAAGCACATCTTCTGACACATCCCTTGATGCATGTTTCAGATAGTGCAAAATGCTTATCCGTGCACTCATTCTGAGCTATGAAATGTTTGGTTATGATTTTTATTTTATTTTTTAAATTTTTTTTTTTTTTACTTTGGCCCCTAATTGCTTAATTAAAATTACAATGAGGTCAGACATTCAGTGATTATAGAGTGTGTGAATTTTCAACATGGGATTAGGCAACACTTTATGTGGCAGAGTTCAAGTGAGGTCACAAATATTCATTGTATGAATTAAGCTGTATTTAGCTGAGAAAATTGCAAAGTTATGTAATGTAGCAAAGGTCAATGGTCTGGAAAGTTATGATAGCATGTAGCACATAATGTGCATCAGCAACGGGGGATAGCAGCTATGAGAGGAGATGAGCAGAATAGCTGTTAGAGAGCAAAGCTGTCTCTGCAACCAATTCTTCATTTACACTTCTATATAATTCACATCAAGTTTAGATTTCAGTGTGGGCATCCTTCTATCCATCCTAAGATTTTAAAAACTTTGTGTGCATGCTGCATCTTGCATTGGTTTGTTAAGACTTGTTAAGACTAAGTGTTCATTGCATAAAAGAGTAGCCATCTGGCTGATTATATCCAGCATATGTTGCTAAATGAGTTGCTTTTCATGCTTTTTTGCTGAGTATTTGGCAGTTTTGGCAGGTTGTAGCTTCCCAGTGCACACTAAATTAATCACTTCTGTGTAAAATATATTCAGTCTCATTAGCTGCTCAATCTGCCCCTTTTAAACTAAAAACAGTGACAACATGGTTAAACAACTTAGATCCATTTCTACCGTTTACTTCTCTGTGACATTTATTCCTCGTAAAGTGAAAGTTCAATGCTAAACTGTGCAACGATACATTATATTACCAGAAGTATTCACTCACCCATCCAAATCATTAAATTCAGGTGTTTCAATTACTTCTGTGGTCACAGGTGTATCAAACCAAGCACCTAGGCATAGACACTGCTTCTACAAACATCTGTGAAAGAGGTTCTCAGGAGGCCAGTGAATTACAGCATGGTACCATGATAGGATGCCACCTGTCTCACAAGTCCAGTGAACTTTCCTCATTACTAAATATTCTACAGTCAGCTGTTAGTGATATTATAACAATGTGGAAGTGACTGGGAACGACAGCAACTCAGCCATGAAGTGGCAGGTCCCCGTAAAATCACAGAGCGGGGTCAGCAGATGCTGAGGACCATAGTACACAGAGGTCACCAACTTTCTGCAGAGGCAATCACTACAGACCTCCAAACTTCATGTGGCCTTCAAATTAGCTCAAGAACAAAGCGTAGAGTTTCATGGAATTGGTTTCCATGGCCGAGCAGCTGCATCCAAGCCTCACATCACCAAGCACAATGCAAAGTGTCGGGAGAGTTTGGGGATGGCCTCTTCCTGTTCCAACATGACTGCACACCAGTGCACAAAGCAGCCCCATAAAGACATGGATGAGGGAGTTTGGTGTGGAAGAGCTTGACTGGCCTGCACAGAGTCCTGACCTCAACCTGATAGAACACCTTTGGGATGAAGTAGAGTGCAGACTGTGAGCCAGACCTTTTTGTCCAACTTCAGTGTCTGACCTCACAAATGTGCTTCTGGAAGAATGGCCAAAAATTCCCAGAAACTAAACCTTGTGGAAATCCTTCCCAGGAGAGCTGAAGCTGTTATAGCTGCAAAGGGTAGACGGATGTCAAATTAAAACCTATGGATTAAGAATGGGCTGTCACTCAAGTTCATCTGCGTGTGAATACTCTTTACAATATAGTGTATCTCGGAACACTCTGCCTCCAATTCAACATAGTTTTCATTGGAATTAACTCCATATTGGATTATTCACACCTCATACATCAAATGTTAACACCAACACGACAACAATCAAGCTTTAAGGTTGGTTTGATGGATGGCTTTATAGTTCTCTGGATTTCATGTAGTGACCCACGTTCTTCAGGGACTAGCAATGCAAGTTTGTTTGCTTGCTGCAACCACAACCTTAACCTAACCTTATCATTTTAGTTATCTTAATACCTTTATTTTGGCTTCTTTATTTGGTTTACCCAGGGCCGTGCCTAATTTTAAAATGATTGTGGCTGCCACGCACAAAGGTTCATTCCAGGGTTTGAAGGAAATCTGTTTTTCTGTTTCAGCGTGAAACTGCCGCTGTGCACACAGCTGGGTCCATAAAGGCGTTTGATGTGGAAGCAGCTGATTTGTCTCCACTTAGCCAGGACCTAAATAGACCCTTGGGACTAACTAAAACACTGACTGTAAGCCAGGCCTTTTCACCCAGCCAGGTTACAAAATTACATATAAACTAGTGAAGGTGGACTATTAATCAACTTATTTGTCGAGCACATTTAATAACAACTGTTGGCCAACGTACTGATTTCTTTTATCATTTGATTATATTTAATTTGTTTGGCGATCAGATGGAGAACAATCACATTAATGTGTAACACTGAATGAAAAACAGGGAATTTTGTTAAACCCACAGCTTAAAGACTAGACATGAGACATGTGAGTGGAAAGTGTCTCTTAGCCATAGGAAAACCAGCCCCCATTTCTGCCTGTGACCACATCAGTGTTCCCATCTTCAAGTCCATTAGACAGCCACTAGTCTAAAGCTGCTCCTGAAGTGCTCCTTAGTGCATTAACCCCCCAGAAGTGTGAGCATGACAAACACAATGTACGTGTGTTCCTTTGGAAACAGGCTTTCACACCACATGATTGAACTCTCCTCTGTGTTTCTAACAGTCACCGCAAACTGTTGCTATTTTCCACGAACAGCACTGGTTTCACTGTCATGTTTGGCTTGGCTTGTTTTTATATCACCAATTTTAAGGCCATTTAGTCTGATTTGTGCCCCTATCTTTGAAAACCAAACACACTTAGAATACAGGACTGAATAAAATGACGTGATAATCAGTGGTGTTTCAAAGTTGCGGGTTATCTGATCTGATGTAGCTGCAGGAGTTTAACTGTGAAAAAAAAAAACCTCACAGGAAACACATTTGCATCTGGGCCCAGTGCTTCTAAAACATAACTGTCCAGCCAGTGTACTTTCAGCAATGTTTTATGTCACTGTAATTCTTAAATGAAATCCTTGCTTTCATGTAAACTGCCAGCAACAGCTGGAAATGTAAATTTATGGAAGAATATGCGTTACTGCAAAAGAAGTATTGGTTTTAACACGAGCTGCAAATCAGATTGTTTTTTTTATTTTTTGTTGTGTTTGACTGTGTTACATAAAAGAAGCCTAGCAATAGATCCATTGCTAGTATTTTGCATTGACCTTCCAACGGAAAATCCATTTGCTCTCCAAACAAAGAATTCAATTTATTTCTCTAAGGCTGGAATGATAACGAATACATCATTATTTATCCTCACATTTTTTCCTCCCTGCGTTAAGGCCACAGTTCCGTAATAGTCAAATCCATGATAATTCAAGAGAAAACAAGCTTCGCAGTTTTTCTCTGCCCCTTCCTCCGTTACCGCCAGATTCACCGGAAAAGCCTTTACAAATAAACAACTTAATGAAAACAATTAATGGTGCTGTGGGAAAAGCAATTTAATTTCCTCTCGCCGGCCTGTGGACAGACGGCTGAGAAACTAGACACCGCCTTCTTCAACCAGCCTCATGCCTGCGGTTCTGCACGGCCACCTTAGTAAGAAAGCAAGAACAAATCTAAATTTGACCCCAATATGGCGTCAGTAAAGGGAAAAATCACTGCATGAACATGTACAAAAATACCTTTGAATGTGATGTATGTGTGGCACGTGATCGCTTCTGTCGTCATGCAGCCATGGTTAACACTAAGCATAGATTAATACCAGTGTTATCTCAGGACATGGGACAGTTATATCATATCCTGTGAAATGGAAAGTAAACTGAAGCACCCAGCGTCCTTTGTTCTGGTCAGATCTCTGACATCTGTTTTCTCTAAACTTTATTAAATGACTGTTTAGCCTTTGATCCCAACTGAAATTTGGAAACTGAAAGTTATTCTCACACTGAAATATCAGCAATTTATGTCACAATACAAAGGTCACCCTTTGATTTAGTTTGAAATCTTTTGTTTTTGTACACTTTAGTTTCGGTAAGTAGCCAGAGTGTTTTTAGGGAGTTTTCCTCTATTATCTAATGTGGGTGAGACGTTTTTCAGAACCGTACTGTAATAAGATACAACAAATCAAACACTTGACACACAGCTGTCTCAGTATCAATGAACACATATGCCCAAGGCCTCCTCAGGTTGGTTATCTGACTAAACTGGTCAGGAGACTGGTTGTCGACTGCTTGGCAAGCCAGCTCGTTTCACTACTCGTCAAGCAGTAGTGAAACACTTCGAAAAGTGTTGCTAAGGCACAACTTTTACTTAGAAAGCAAAAGTTCTCCATTTCCAGTTTGTGTTGCTCTTTTTCAAGTTTCACTACACTGAAAGAGCAAATGATAAGTGTCAACGATTTGGCGTCTTCCATGCAAACTATGGGAAACTGCTCCAATCTGCTAGTGACCAAAGCAATCACAAAAAGGTTTTTGGTGCAGCACCCTCTTTGCAACTGATTTCACCCTGCGGCAGCCGGCAATTTTCAGCAACCACTCACCAAATGGTTGGGGAATACACATTTTCCCAGTGACTGGAGGCTGCTACAGGATGCCACCTGCTCTCTAGACCTTTGTGACTGAGGCCTCATTTAGTTGTGGAGGTACACAATAATGAGTTCTTCTTTTGCCCATGCTCTACCCGTTCTATGAAGCATCATGAAAATCTGCTCTACCTTAAGTCTCATCTTAGTGGAAGAAAAACTAACTTTAGCAGAACATTCTCTTGAACTGGTGTCACTTGACTTTAGTGTTGCAAGTGTTTAGATTTAGTTATGTTTCTTCTCAGTCTAAGATCTTTGTTTGTTTAGGGTTTCCTCTAGTAAAGATTTAATGAGTGATTATAAGCAGCGGTTAATTAGGGCCATGGTTGTTATTAGCTAAGTTCACTCATCAGTATCATCAGGTAATCCCAACCTCACTCATCTTCGACAGTATGTAGCACTGTGTAATGTAGTAATTTGTGGACATTGGATGTTTCAAAGACTAGAGGAAGACATGTTTTGTTATGACATCCAATGCCGCCACTGCTTACACCGCGTTCAACAACTGATACTGACAGACGATTACTGGAGGCTGTAGTGCTGTAGACCCTCTGCGGGGTGTCGGCTCTCATATAACCTCACTATTTTCAAACTTTTCTGACTCTTTATATCATCCTCACTCACACGGCTGAGTAAGAATCAGATACAAGTAGCCAGGATATTGATGTTCCCTGCAAACATTATAAAATCACGCGCACTGCAATAAACGACATCTGATTAATATTCTATATGGACAGGTGTGTTCTCATCTTGCGTCATGTGCAAGTCAGTAGTAGGTTTAACAAATGAAAAACTGTAATAAGGAAAAAATGATCTACAGCAAAGACGCAAACAAATAACTTAAAAACTTCTGGCATCACAATTATTTTAATGATTCTGAAATTAAACAAAAATTTAAGCCTACAACTATTTATCTGCAAAAGCCTTGTTTTTCCAAAGGGAGTTTTAAGGAGGACAATACCTCCATAATAATGATATTTTTAGAGGTTCGTGATCTCAGGACCAATCTGGTTTCAGCAAAGGAAGTGGTAACAATAAAACCATTTTCTGTATTTATCACAAAATGCCTGCCGACCTTCTGACATCACTGCAGGACTGTTTTGCCTTCATTACAAACGTAGACGAATTCTCCTCCAGCGCGCTGTTACTTTGCAGTCTTTATCGCAAAGGCTCTCATTGTTGACCTTTAACTAGTGGGAAGTGAGTGAAATGTCAGGAACTGTCTGCAATCTCTTTAATCTGAGCCAAAGAGTCACAGCAGAGCTCAGAGATTAGTCCAGCACTGGTGCTTGCTGGTATTCTAGCCACTCTCCTTCCTGTTTTGCAAAAAAAAAAAAGCATCTGGTAACAATGAAGCATTGCTTTACTTTCTTCCCTGGAAGACACCAGTTATGGCAAACACAGTGTTCAGCCAAAAAAATGATAACAGTGTAAGAGTAACAACATGATTGTGATGCAAATAATGTGCTCTCGTTTTGAAAATGGGGTGTTAAGTATCTGTTCGTCTGAGTTCAAAGGGCTAATTGTTCGGGTTAATAGGTATTGCTGGTGAACTAAAGCCAGGTGTTGCTGTGTGCAAGCGCAACAAACATCCCAGATAATCAGATCCAACAACTCGAGCTCCAAATAAGCGTATTCAGTCAGCTCTGCCTGCGTAACATCTGTGATTTTGAAGGGTTATTGCAGCTTTTGTGTGCAGATAAGAAAACCTCTGATATATCCACTTTCATCAAGTCCTAAAATTGAATTGTTTAGTTTAGTTGCCGCAAAGCTGAAGCAGCTCGAGCTGCTAAAAGGACGGTATAAATGATACTTGCTTAAAGCATATTTTACAGGACGCTAATTACCATCAGCAACCTTTTCCATACAAAATGCATGTGTTTAATGTGCCATTTGGAGTCCATTACTTTTGAAAAATATTACTTTATGGTATTGACTGCATTTTCAGTCAGCCATTACATGTATAAATTGAGCGTAGAGCCTCTGTCAGCATGACAAACAAAGCACCTGGATGCCAACTGGTGTCAGTTTATTTGAACAGCAGTCCAGCCATTGCCATTGCCTTAAGTACACATTCACTCAAAGGTCTGTCCCTTCTTGAACTTTGGCTTCCAGGAAATTCTATAATGAAAGCAAGCCTCCTATGCAGCTTTGTGTGCTTCTCTTGCCTGTCACAGCACTACTACTGTTACAAATAAATAGATGGCAAGAACGCAGCACTGCTTGAAACCTTCAAGTGATAAACCCTCACATTCATGAACAGCCACCAACAATAAAAGCATTCACAGGTACCAGTGTTTAAACTGATGATAGGTGGTACTGTAGGCGGTACTTTTACACATGCCACCCACCTAAACACTTGCAGAGCAAGCACCAACCACCCCATGGAAATGGCACTCCCCAATGGCAGTGGCCTCCCCAGCAGGACAATGAGCCCTGCCAAATGCCAAAAACTGCTCGTGACTGGCTTAGCAGACAATAGAGACTCCAGTCTGATAAAGTATCTGCAGGATGTGCTGGAACAAGCTCAGTCCATGGAGGCAATACTCCACAGCCCACAGTGCCCAAAGGAACATTTTTCAATGTCTCATTGCCATACACCACACAACACCACCTAAGGCCCCGTGTCCATGCCCCAAAGCTCAGAGCTTTTGCCTAATATTAACACAGAATATTAGACAAGTAATTTTTCCTTTCTTCCAGGTCAGTGTAAAATAGTTGTGGATAGTTTTTTACTGTTTCTCACCTTTTTTTAATGCAATTATTGACTTACTGATAACTTCTCAAAGCTGAGAGCAATTATACAGCTACAGGCGGGATATGGTTTCCAATGCTTAAAAAACAAACTAAAAATGGCATCAAACAGCTCTGTACCAGGTTGTGTTATGCTTTTGGTATTTTAATAAAAAACACTGATACCAAGACAGCCTGATATTTCAGTTTGATAAGTGCTGCAATTATGTAATTGACTGTCCTCCTTTGTCTGGCCTGCAGCGCTGGCAGTACCGAAGCCTACGCTTTCCGAACACATTGTTGTAGCAACAAGGTGATTTCTTTTAAAGGCTACAGGATGCAAATCATGGTCCAGAGGATGCCTCGGGCTCATCTGAGAAACTCGTACCTCTCTTTTCAGCAGTCTGAGTCTGTTCTTTGGACCGGGGGCTGTTTATTTATTTGTTCTTAGCATTAAACTGTGTGAAACCAGAAATTTTCCAGGGCTCTTCTTCGTCTTATATTTAGATTTTCATCTCATGGGGTTCATCACCATAGGAAATTTTGAGCACTGTTTACTTTAAGTATTTTTGTTACTGCACATAAATCAAATACCCAAGTAAGACAAGTAAACTTAAGTTACTCAGTAAGTCATATGTATGTTAAAAAGTAACTATAATTATTAAAGTCTTGTTCCTTGGGGGGGAGTTGCAGTTAGCTTTGGTCGCTAGCAGCGAACTGTCCTCCTCTCTAAAGCAGGTCAATGCATATGTATCCGATTATGTATACGCTCAGTGGTACTGGTACAGATTTACTTATCATCCACATGTTGTACATATTATGGTGCACTGACACTCCAGTGACTCATGTCACATGTCAGAAACACAAATAAATTCTGCTCTGAAGCGGCCCGAGGCAGTGAATTAAATGCATACACAAAGAGTAATGATGCTGAGCTTAACAAAGTTGATGCAATAACACGCTCATACCAAGTTCAATAGATTTTAAAATTAGAAGCTTTATAATTGCTTTCTAATAACTTGTGCTGCAGATTAGAATCTCGAGAAAATTGTGATTACTCAGTTTTATCTTTGTAATGACTTGGTTGTACAACATGTCCAGCCTTTATAGAACTGGCAAGCAATGAGTGAATGAAGAAACCGATCAGTATTTTTCTGAATCAAACGTAGGTAGCTTACATGTGACCGCATGATGCTTTAGTCATTCAGCAGAATGCTCTTCTTTGGACCTTGGGCAGTGCATTCATTAAAAGGCTGTAAGAGCTGAAAACCAATCTTCTAGACAGACAGATGGATTTATTTTACAGTGATGAAGAGCACTTTCTGAAATACACTCATACAGTTTTTGCAAACATGCAAAAAACATGTGAAGGTTAAAAATCCTTCAGTCTGTAGTGTTTATCATATTCAGAGATGCGTGTCTGAAAGAAAACAGCAGCGTTGGTTTTGGCCCTGAAGATAATAAAAGGAACAATTGCACTCGGTCACTGTGATGATGTAAAATTAATCACAACCTTGCAATCGTTTAAACAATAAAATGGATGCAGAACGACATTTTAGAGACTGCAACATCCAAAATGAGCCGCTGAATGTGTTGAAGGATATTCGAGGACACGCTGAAGTTGTCCTCACGCCATATTGTGCGACTTAATGGAATGTACAGGATTAGAGAACATTGTCACTATCGCTCAATCCAACACAGCCTCGTGAAAATAACGTTTACGAGCGGCTACAACCAGACGGGAAATTGATTCTGAGGGAAACACAATTATGACCAAATTATAGTTTGTGTATGAGAAATGTTGACGCTAAATATAGCGTATTAATTATACAATATGCTCACTGACAATGTGTTTTGTATCCTTGCAGAACAAGAATGGCATTATTCTAAATATTTATGGGTTATGTTGAGTATATTTCAGTGAAGTATTATTTTTTAGTAAATTAATAAGCCTAATATCCTATGCAGTTTGTGGGGGGTATTGTGGAGAAGTATCAACACAGTTTTAGCCAAAGTACAAACGTAATGCTGGATTTAAATCTTGCTCACAGGTGAGAGAGCAAATTGCTGTGTGCACTAGCAATGCAGTTCCACCACCATCTGCTGATTCTCGTACAGATAATTAATGAGGCGCAACTTAATCCAATCAGCAGACACATTGCCCACTAGCGTAACTGGGTAAACAATTTATGGAAGTTATGTTTAAATGCAGCTTGTAGGAGCTAATTTAGAAAGCACAATCAGTTGTGTGACATCTATAACACAACAATCTGTGATCAAAAAAGTTAAGGGTAGGCTACGCAATGATATAAAGCAGTGGTGATTGAACTATAATACTAGAGCTTAGAATATTTCAGTCAAAGGATGAAGACTGATGAAGACTCTGCTCTGGCTTCTTTGATTGGAGAGTTTCTGGTTTAAGTCAAACCTGCAAAAGTTCTAAATTATGGAACCAGAAGTCTAAGACCATTTAAACGGCTTTAAGCTTTCAACACTCGACATTTGAAAAATCGAATTTGGTTAAAAAAATAGTTTTGCAAAATTTTTTCTCAAATTTAGCTCAATATCAGGGAAGTTTTTATTCTAGCATTGCTACAAAGTTACTGAAATTTAAGCAAACCTTAACATTTGAGGAGATAAATCACACAATACCTAAATAACCAATGTTCAGCACTACAATAATGCTTGTTCAGTTGCCTTTTACTTTATTCTTCCATGCTCAATGCATTAGAGAGCAGCTTTTAAAATAGTCCATGTATAAAGCCTTGACACATTTAACTTACTGCATGAATACTGAGTCTATGTCTGTGTAAACACATTTACACTTCTTCACGTTCATGTTGTTTCTGTAGAAACCGGGTTAGTGTAAAAGAAAAGTATAAAATGGTAAAATATGAAAACACATGCAATAAGCAAGATCAAAAAATGGTATTTAGAAACATACCATGAATTACAGATGCAAAATTCATGAGAAACCTTAATTCCAATTACAGATGAAAATAAAATAAACCCAGTGACACTGCGACCAGCACCAGAGCAACTTCAGATCCCTGTTACATAAACTTGAAATCTAATATCAGTGAAAATGCATGTTGCTTTCTGCATCTGGATCAGTTAATTGAAACCTCAAAGCAAAGAGCAATTCACATCTGAAAACCCACCCTTCCTCAGCCAGGCTCCTCAGCTACCCATGCTGTACACATTCCAGTCTGATTGGCTTAGCTGTTGGCCCACAGCCCAAAAGGCGTCTGTATAAAACTCCCCATGTGCTGAAAGGCAGAGTCAGAAAGCAAAAGGAACCCTGGAGTCACCGTGTGCTAACAGGAAAACTTAATACACGCTTTACCGCAAGTGAAAGCACTGGAAAATGTGCAAAGGATTAGCCGCATTACCCCAAACCTGCCTCGAAAGGTGAGTCCTGAATTATTGCCTACATTTTATTGGTGTGTTGCTCTTTAGTCGAACTTTGTGGGATCCAAACTTTCAAAACTCCTTTTGGGAGTACTGTGTCATAAAAGTTAACTGTTTGCACTGGAGAGCATTTTAAAGCAAAAGAAGGTCATTTTTTAGAAGCTTTTCTTTATTTTCTGTTTCTTAGAAATTCTTTTTGACACCATGAATACAACTGTTTGTTTCACAGCAAAGTTAACTTTTTTATTTTTTTACTTCTTACATTAGCTTGTGTTACTCAACCGAGTGAAATTAATTTACTTTACTGCTTAAGCACTCAAACACTGAGGGAGGTCAGGCACATTTCTAAAACTACATTAAACAGAAAAAAACTATGGAGTTCAGGTTTTGTTTCTGACTTAAATTAAAAAAAACTGTTATGTTACATTATGAAAAGCTTTATATCTGGAGATATAAAAGTTTAGATAACCATCTCGACTAGACTATTATGTTAAAAAAAGAAAAAGCCTCATCATCCCACTCTGCGTTCTGTCATCCAGGGCTAAGGAGATCAAGTCGAAATTGGGAGTTTTACTGCAGAAGCCAGAAAATGCCATCGACCTCATCATCCCCTACCCTGAGAAGACTGAAAAGAAACCGGAGAAGCTCCAGAAGTGAGTGTTTCCCTCTGAGCAATGAGTGTCTGTGAAGTGGGCAGTGTTTTCCTGAGTGTTAACCAGATAACTGAGGGTACAGTGAGAGAACAGAGCCCCCGGCAGGTACGAGATGGGGAGATCAAAGGGTCAGTGAAACCTCTCCAGGTACTGAGTGGGCTCAGATGTCAGATTGTGATGGTCCAAAGCTTAGATTTCGAATGCATTGCCTTGAACAGACCACATTTGAGATAAATTATGTATGAGATGTTAAATTGTACTTTATTTGTTGTTTCTGTTAATGTACACTTAGACTGCAGTCTTGCAAGAGAAAGTTTTGCCTTTAGTTTTTGTTTTTAACATAACTGCTTAAAAAATAACAGCACATAATGGAAGCTAGAAAGTCCTTGAGTTGTGTTACCTAAAAATCCTCCACAGTGCAGCTCTGTGGAAGTTTTGTGTGACTGTGGCAGAGACTTTATTTTGGTTTATATGTTATTTATTTGTCTTGCAGCTTTATTTGACCTCTTTGTTTAGCTTGGCTCAGCACAGTTCTCCTGCCACTGCAGTTACATTAAAAATCTGAATGAGGCCTCAGAACTCAATATTTTTTTCTTATATCATCTCACAAAATAATTTTTAGATACATGTGCTGCCAGCATTGCCAGTGCATTATATGTGTGCATTATATTCCATCAATAAGCTTTGATTTAATTTTTGTTTTTACGTCGCTCATCTTTATGGAAGCCTTCCACTCTTCATCTCTGCATTGTTGTTCTCAAGCGTCAGCTTTTCTGAAGCACACCTTTTCCCCCTTTTCTTTTAAAAAAAAAAAGGCATCTATTAGGTGTCACTCACAGGCCTGTCATCGGCCTTTCCGGCTATTTTTCCAACATGAAAAGATGCAGCTTGCTTTAGAAAAGTCCCCCAAAGCCACGACTGAAAGGCAGCGTTGTTTCACAGGCTTGCTTCTTTATTAATTTTCTACAGAATAAGTTCTCTTTGAACTAGCTTAAAGTTTCAGCTCAGTGGTATGCTGTGGTTGGATCAATCACAGGAACGATCCTGACAGAAACAGCGTATTTTCAGAAAATGTCAAATCTTTTAGCACAAACTCAGATCAAAGGCTTTCCTCTGGCTTCATCAGACACAAAAAAACAGCAAATGTATTTGAATATTTATAGCTTGTTTTCTGAAGCTGTTTGGCAGCTGTTCATCCGAGGTTTACTTGGCGTCTGTTGACAGCAATTTATTTTTTTTCACCAACCATTTTCAAAGGATTTCTAGGGAAATGCAAACAATGCTGATTAAATAAAGTGAAGTGTTTCTATTTAGGTCTGAGCCTTAATTATTACGACTAATAACACCTGCGTTGATCTACGACTTTATGTCTAATGAGCCACTTTGAAAAAAATGCGAATGCAGTTTTAAAAAGTAAAGCTTTGTTTTTGGTGTCTCTGCAGTTATTCACTGACTGGCACAGTGAGAACTCTCACATCTTTCCTGCTTAATAATAAATACATACATTTTACTGTTATGTAACAGTTCAGGATTGTGCATGAAGCAGTTTTTGTACCAGCAGTTTATCTTAATAACTCCTTCTTCTTTTTTTTGCAGTTCAAATTCTAAGCTTTAAATAGCAACCAGGTATAAGCACTTATTAAACTCACTAGCCCAAAAGTTTTCATACAACATGGCAGCTAAAGACTCTGCAAAGGAAACCTTGTTAGCTCTCGGGCTACGTTTTACACTGTTTTGCTTCCTGACTGAACTGAGGTGTTTTTGTGTGCACAGGCCGACTCCTGAAGAGGCTGCTCAGTGGCGTGAGAGTCTGGACCGTGTCCTGAACAACAGCTGTAGGTCAACCCTCTACAACGCTAACGTGCACTCTTTTTCTTACACGCTCACACAGACATGCACCTCTTTGAGTTAAATACATTATATTCATTAATACACCCTTAAGCTTTGTTGTGGCCTGTTTGTTATGTCAGGCAGCTGTGGCTCAAGAAGTAGAGCGGATTAGAAGGTCTGTGGTTTGATCCCGAACTCCTCCAGTCCACATGTTGAAGTAGTGCCCCCGATGCATCTTTGTGGGTGTGTGTGACAGGTAGAAAGCGCTTAAAGGTATAAAGTAAAGCTCTGCTTTTTATACTAAAAAGAGCTTTTAATTCGTAAACTACTTTCTCAAAAAACTGAAAGTTGTTGCTTCTTGATATTGCAAGCATGTATCTTACACATCTTCCATTTCATGCATTAGCAATGCCAGAGGTGTACACCAACATTTTGGCTCAATGAAATCCCAAAATCAAACAATTTCCCAACACCTTATTACATCCACCGTACACTTTGCTCCCCACAGACGAGCCTGAAGAACACTGTTATTGTCTTCTGTCCAAAACTGTCATTTTCATTATGTATCACTGTAGTTTAACTTTAACCAGTGTCAAAGGGTGAAAACATGCCTTCTCTGAGGTCTGATGCCCGTCCGCTGGACAGCTTTGGTTCCCCTGACAACTAGCATGTGTGCTTGAGACCTTCGTGTGACCGAGGTGTTTAATTGGATAAGAGCGATGGCGAAGATAAGGTTTTGATCTTTGTCTCATCCAGTATTACGTGTCCACTCTGCATGGGTTTACAATGCATCATAAATAACACTAGCTCCATGAAATGAAAATAAAACAGTCTAAGTGTAAAGAATGCCCATTTATATGACATACATCATCAGATTTTTAAATCCCAGTATTTACAACAAAATCTGATATAATGAAATCATTTGCAGGGGATAGAGTTGTATAAAGATAGTTTTGGTGTGGACTCAGAAAAATGTAAGCAAAGAAGAAGAAGGGAAAAGAATATTTACAGTCACCATACACCAGCTTCTGACTCAGCTGTTTACCTCATAAAGTGAACTGAAAGCCTGAGAGGCAGCAAGACTGATGATTAACTCTAATGGTTAGCGGTATTTAGCAGTACGTGTAAACGCTCCAGCTAATAAGTCACTTAGGTGGCCCCTGCGTATTAAAACAAACCCCAAGTACAGATGTTGCCGATACATGAAAGGGGAAACCAGTTCCTTGGGGTGGGGGTGGGGGTAAAGGACCTTTCTAAGTGGCTCCTTCAGCACCATCTCGGGCAGAGAGAGGTATGTTTCTACAGTGTCTGCATGCTTGAATAAATGTGTATACCAACCCAGGAAGGTTATGTGTGTTTTGGTAACATCTCTAGGGAGCAGTCTAAGTGATTCCACCAGCGCTGATTTATTGCACAGATGCCGCTAACGGTCGTGCTGTGATTATTTATCTACATGATATTTTACATTAGCATTAGTCTTTATGGGATTATAAATGAATTATATCCTCCACAGAGATCTATCCTGCCCCCCCTCTCCCAAATCCCCTCCACTAACACCCTCGCTCAGCAGTGAATATTATGCGAGGGGAAATACATCTTCCTGTATAAAACAATTGCACTTGGCAAAAACGTGATCAAATTTCTAGCTGGCACGTGTGCATTTTTTTAATTACAGTAATTTTTAATTGCTTTATTTTTTATGAAACATTTTTGCATATTGTTTGACTTATTATCAGCAAGAAAAGTTCACTGGAGATTAATAAATCTCATTTCATGAATATCTCGCACACAGACTAAACACAAGACTGGATTCTTTGGTTGCTGCAGGTCTCGGTCTCATCTACAAACTTGTGCCTGTGCATGTGTTTTGCTTTTTCTGTGCCCCTGTGCTCGTTCCACAAAAAAAGCAACTGATTAGGGCTGTGTGCTATTTTGAACCAAACTAGCCTTTTAGATTGAAGATAAAGGCCTGAGGCCATAGCAGAATGCTTATCATCTGCAGCACATGCCTGTACAGACAATGGGACCTTTTGCAGGCATTGTATTAAACTACAATGGCCTTCAGGGAAATGAGTGCTTGTTTTATCAAGCTTTAGTTTGGATAATTATTTTGTGATAACCAAAGTGCTTTTATATTTGTCCAAATAATCAATTTATTTCTTTTTGACTTTCCTGAAAGGTGTTTGTCTAAATGCTTGTAAACTCTGGTGTGTAAATGTATTTTTAGTGTTTGTGAAAAGACATTTTTTTAACAAGCTATGTGGTAAAGTTCAACATAATAACATATACCATCATCCCCTTTTAATCAGAAATAGGAGAAATGCACTTTAATCTTGTCACAGTTTGGGTTAATACTGCCAGCTTCTTATTTTTTTCCACTACTTCGCTCCTGAAAATCATGTAGTCCTATTTAGACATGGAATGTGTAACATTGGGGCTTTTGAAACCTAGGTGTCTGTTATGTAATGCTTTAATTATGATTTTATTCAAACATGACTGCACTATTATGGGTGGAAGTCACATTGAGAGAGACAGGAGTGCGACAAATGGTTAGAAAATTCTCAGGTGGACTCATCAGAAAAACAACAATAGCGGTCGATTTTTGAAGGGCTGCTTTTTAGGCAGGCGAACCTAGTGCGGCTGTGCGATTTAATTCATTCAATTCAAAAACGTCCTACCTTTTGTGGAAGGCAGTGGGGTTGTCACCCTCTCCCTGGAGCGTGGTAACTGAAAATAGATGAGTACCCACAGATATTATATAAAAGATTGATGTAGTCTCTGTGACATCACCTGCTGGTCTTGAAGCGTTGACTTTAGTTTTATTTCACTGCCGGCTTCTTTTGTTGTTGTATTTTAGGTTTATTGTTTTGGTAGGTGGCAGAAGTGACCATATTTGAACAAGAGTGCAAAGTTAGCACATCTGCATCTGTAGACTTGTATGGAGCCTTCACACAGATACTTGCTAAAAACTTGAGCACAGACTTCTTGGATGGTTTAGTGCAACTAACCTCACATGATCAGGCAATATTACTTTAAAAAAAATGTAAAAATCGAATATGATCAATAATAATATTTTAATTACTAATTGTGGGGAAAAAATATATGCAAACATAAAATGACACAAAAGGCACCAACATCACAAACAGGTCCAGTTCAGTGACTGAAACGAGCTGAGGAAATGATTAGCAGACTGATAGTCAGCACACACCTGCCACTTACAGCAGGAACAGGCTAGCAATGCACTAACACACCTTCAAAAATATGTTCTCCAACACTGACCAAGAAGGTTGTGTGTGTGTGTGTGTGTGTGTGTGTGTGTGTGTGTGTGTGTGTGTGTGTGTGTGTGTGTGTGTGTGTGTG
>JAVDPK010000593.1:394208-404447 GCA_034780415.1 Cichlasoma orientale
TATCCGGGATGATTGTGTTGAACGCTGAGCTGTAATCCACAAAGAGCATGCGAGCGTAGCTCTGCTGCTGCTCCAAGCGGCTCAACACAGAGTGGATCCTCTGTGGATCTGTTTCCACGATATGCAAACTGATGGGTGTCGAAAGTCAGGGGGAGATGGTCTTTGATGTGCTGGAGAACCAGCCTCTCAAAGCACTTCATGATTACCGGTGTGAGGGCCACAGGGCGGTAATCATTCAGGCTGGTGATGGATGATCTTTTTGGCATGAACTGTACAGAATTAAAGCAATTCTTTGTTTTAATCTCAGTTAGCTGAGAACAAACTGATTCTAATTACTTAGTTACATTGCAGGTGCTTCAGCTTGCAGGTACAGATTTAGTGTTTACAATACCGTACCACTTTATTTCTAAAGCACTTTTAAAAAGAACAACAGGGCCGACCAAAGTAGCAATAACACAAACTGTAAAAGACAATACATAGGTCAGAGGGTAAAAGATACAAAAACACAAAAGAGCTGTAGAAGTTAAACAATTACATTTTTAAAAAAGGCAAAAAGTGTCAAGGCATCCTCTGACCTCTGTATGACCTCTGTTACTTATGTGCACCATATGTCATCACTCCTCTGCTACTTTACTATTTCAAAGACCAGCAGGTGTCGCGGGAACCCAGACAGTTCTTGTCACAGTGTCAAAGTGCACCCTTCAACTCTGTCACCACGTCCCATTAAAAATACACACAGACATGGCATGCACAGGTTAAAGTTTCAAGATTTCATAAAACCACCATTTCCCATTATTTGAGCCATACTGGTGGATCTGAAATCCATCTGAATAGATGTGGGTCACATTTTACCCAGAACAGCCTCAGTGTACAAATATTTGCAGTAACTCTGCAACAGTAAAACATTTTAAGATATTTTCATTTTTGCATATTTTGGATCACTTCAGGAAAAGAAATCAAATTCCAGACTAAAAGAAACACATTGCTGTCAAATGTCAAAACAGAACTATGAAAACAGAACCAATAAACTGGAGTGTTTATTAAAAATTCTGACAAATTTTGCATATGTGAGTTTTAATTTGTATAATTTTTGCTATATCTCTCATTTTGTGCAATTTATTCAGTTATTTCAGGAAAAAAACACACTGATGATGTAGAGCTCTCATAAACCCATGTATCAAATATGATACACTTGGCATTACAAGTTAACAACCAAAACAGAATGAAGATAGTGTTTTCCTGGTAACTATTAGTAGCTTTCACCAGTTTGCATGAATGGCTGGCAGTGGAGCAGCCAGAGTAACGGTAAAAACTCTACCTGGTAAAAGAAAAAGAGCCTTTTTGTCACAATTGGGGCAAATACCAAAAGAGGGGAAATGACAGAACCTCAAAATACAGCACCTTGGATGAGCATTCAAAATGGGTCAAAAGCAGAATTCAAATGGCATATTTTAGAAATAAAACAGCCTATTTGTCAGCCTAATACAACCAGGTGTTTTAAAAATGGAAATCAATCCAGTATTTGGAATGTTGGTGGGAGATATGGAGGAGAGGGGAAACAAAGTTCTCCACTGCCACTAAAAACAAGATTTATCTTCATTTATCTGTTGCTTTTATCAACATTAGTACATTTACTGCATTACTCATTTTAATTTACAGTCGAAATCAGGACTGCAACTTCCACGTTGGTTTTGAGTAAAGAGGTTTCCATTTTAGGAATATTACTTTTACTCTTCTTCATCCTCATTTTACCGATTTCTGAATGTTTTTTTTTTTTTTTTAACTTCCCCCTTAACAGGTGAATATTGACCACTTCACCAAGGATGTGACCCTGAGGAATTTGGTGGATCTTTCCTCTTCAACCTTTGACCTGGCCCAGAAGAGGATCTATGCCCTGATGGAGAAAGACTCCTTTGGCCGTTTCCTCCGGTCTGATCAGTACCAGGAGCTCCTGGTCAACTAAATTAAGGAGCCACGGCAGGGGTGGGCAGGTGGGGAGGTTTCAAACAGCAGATAGATGGCATGAAAAAAAAAATTGGAAACCAGTGATGAATTTAAATGAAAAATTTATAATAAACTTCCATTTGTGTGTAAACTGTGAGCTGGAAAATTGTTATTTTCCAAAATCCAAATTGTGAATAGCATAAATATTACATTTTGATTTCAGCTGAAGTGAAATACTGCATTTTGAAATAGCCCCACCTTCCAACCCCCTCCCCCCAACCACCCACCCACATACATACACACACACACACACACACACACACACATTCCTATATTTCTATCCTAATTACGATTTTAAAGCATGACGGTCTCTTAGCATGACCTCCTTAAAAAAAAATAGTAGAAGTATAGGAACACACAAACACACACCAGTGTACACACAGATGCAAAATCCATATCAAAGCATACACAAACCCATTTGTACGAAAAACTGACAAATCTTTAATTAGGCCACAAAATTAGTTCCTCCATTTTGGATGGGTTAAAATTATGGTTTTGAAAATATCGCCTAAAACATAACCCGACTTATCCTTTTCCATCATGATGTTGGAACTCTGTCAGATTACGTGTAAGCTGGATCCCATCGCTTGCCGTGCATTTTTGACACATGGTGGTAACAATGCCAGTAAAAAGAGAGATGGAGGAAGAAGATGAGTAGTTTATTGTTGCTGACCTGCTCTTGTTTTGCCCTCACCATTTGGTCTGATAAACCTAAAGCATCCCAGTTCTATTTAGGATTTTACTGTATTTACAAAGCCTGAAGAGTTAGTTATAGTTTTGTAAAGCCGAGTCATAGATGTAGCTCTCAGCTGCTGAGAAAGAATGAGTATTTCCCTACCGGTTGTGAGTGGTTATTGGAGGTTGCTGGCAGTCGACCCATTTCACAGCGACTAAAGACCAGTCAGTGACCACATGGCAATCACAGGTCACAAGGGAAAATATGTTGTTTTCTGTTGATACACACTAAGAAATAGAGGGACAGGAATGGACCTAAAAAGGTACAAGTCTTTGTCGCTCCAGCTGTACCTTAGTGGGGTACAACATTGTACCTCTGAACCTGGGAATTTTGATTTTGTACCTTTGAAGGTCCACACCCCAAAGGTACAAAATCAAAATTCCCAGGTTCAGAGGTACAATCTTGTACCCCACTAAGGTACAGCTGGAGCGACAAAGCCTTTGTATCTTTTTAGGTCCATTCCTGTCCCTCTACTGTATTTCTTAGTGTGTAGGTGAAATTGGTCGGTGCTGCACCAAAAACCGCCTTGCAGTTTCTTTGGTCACTAGCAGATTGCTGCAGTCACCTATAGTTTGTACGGATAGCGCCAACTTGTCTGCAAACACTCACCAACTACTCACTACGTGGTTGTGAAACTGTGAAGTGTGACCTTCAAACCACTTGCCAACCAGTCAGGGAATACACATTGCCAGCTGGTCTCTAGGCCTATGTGACTCAGAGCTTATGGGAGTGCCCCGAATCACCTGTGCCTAAATGCGGCCATGTCTTAGCCTTAAACTGATGTAGATGGTGGATTGTTTTTACCGCTGTAAACAAAATCAAAAATTTAAGATCAGACAATGAAAAACATTTTGAAGTTTTGCCTTACAGAAACCGCCAGATTCACAGTAAATGTACAGCAATGTTAAATCATTTAAAAAGAGAACCAGTGTTGGTCTTCTTCCCTTGCAGCAGACATTAAAGTTTTATCCAGAAAGATGTGACTGTTAAGTGTCTTGTGATTTTCCCCGTAAGACTTCATTGCATGGAAAGCATACAGCTTATTCAAAGAAAAACAATGGCAATAACACAGTTGGAGGTTTTGAATCGGTTGATTGCCTGAATAATTTCTACCAAATATTTTGTCTCTTTAATAAAAGAATATTTAACATAGTGGAGTACTATCAATGCACGAGTAATGTTTATCACATAACCTTTTTCTTTATGTCCATTCTTGTCTGTTCTCTCACACTCACATAGGTATAAACATGTTGATTTTCACGAGACCCAACCTTTTGGGTGTAATTCACCCTGTGAGAGCCATGCTTGAGGACAGTGCTGGCTAGTTGGCTCAGTGGTTTAGCTCCTTGGCTACCACTTAACTGCAAGTTGCTAAGATGGGAAAATCAAGTAGGAGGGAATCTCAGAAAAAGAAGTAAACAGAGCAGTGGTTTCATACAAAGAAAGGTCTTTTTCCCATGTCACAATACCAAAGCTGTACTGTATGTATGCAAGCCAAGTCGATAAAAAGGCCCACCACCTGGTTTTAGTGTAAATGTACACTGAAAAAACATGGGAAACTGAACTTGGAAGTTTTCAGCACTTGACAGTCCCTCAAGTGGCTAATGAGAATCATCTGACGAGGCATGGAGCACAGAATTAAACCCTAAAAGTGAAATGTCAGTAAGAACATTTGTAGCAGCATTACCAATTAACATGTATATTATCAGTTGATAAAGCCGACCTTACATGTAAGTTTCTGTTTAGTTTCAGGTTACAGTTTATATTTTCAACCACAAGTTTTTTTTTTCACTAAAGTATTCACCAACTTACACAAGCCTAAGATATCATGAGATGCAATGTTGGATTTGGTGTTGGTGTGCAATGTTTAAATGTCCTTGATATATACGTTTAGTTAAATGAAGCATTCATTAAGTGTGATCACATTTACTTATGATTTCACCATATTTAGTAAAAGTATATTATGTATTAACCAACACAAATATAATTATATATTCAGCATTTCATAAGTCCTTATTGTTCCCCAAAATTCAATTGTGTCACAAAAAAAAAACCCACAAAATTGTGCTTATCAAGACATCAGGCGTGTTATATTTTCTACCTTTTCAAGTTAATTTTTGGATTTATTGTTAAAAAGTTTATTGGACAACCAAATTGATAAAGATCCATTTCAGTTTTGAACAGCAATGATGAGGCTTCACGATGGCACAGATTGGCCAGTCTGGTGTCATAACCTGAAGAGTGCAAAGTCATTAATCAACATCATAGAAAAAAAGAAAAATAAAAATAAAAAATCAATAAGGGCTTTAACGGTGCTGACAATGCATTATTGGATGTAGCCTTGCATGTACCTTTTGGACTCGATCACATAAAAATATATATGCACACAATTCCTGAAGATGTATTTATTTATACGTGTAAATATTTGTGTGTGTAAAGTTGTTTTTTTCTGAACAGTGAAATCCATGATGCTCTGAATGGAAACTAGGCAGGGACTCTTCCCAGTGTCCTGCATCTCTTATAAAAGAGGAAACATCTGACTTTAAATTGTCATTTTGTTTTTCTTCATTAGATACTCACTGATGAAAATTATGCATAATGGATCTTGTTATGACTGCAATGAAAAACCAAAGAATAGTTAAGACACCAAAAATATGAATTGTCATATTGTTTGGCTTATGACCAAATACTGAAAAAATGGCAGCTGTTTATATTGCTAAATAACAAAAGTTTCTAAATACTAAACTAAGATGGTAAACATGGTTTTACTGAGGGGCAGCCTTTTAGCAATGTCACATGTTTGTTAATGTTTAGTTCAAACCTATGTGGGCCTAAGAATAATTCCAAATATCTGCTAGGATGGCTGTAGACTTCTAGTGTTCATAATATGCAAAACAATAGTTAAAACATAAAAAAAAAAAAAAAAACTTGGTGATTTTGCTCCAAAATGTTTCAAACTTGGGCTGCCTAATTGTAGTCCACTACAGTACTGACTGAACACTGTGTCTCCAATAGGGACCTGCAAGAACCTATTGTGCCTGCAAAAAACCATCTACAGTATGTAAGCTATAACCAACCACTAAGAGTTCTAAGTAGAATGACAAGGATTGAATTCCAAATTGTCTTATCATATCATAAAATGCTGAAACAAATCTATTAAATACCAAATAGATGTAAAAGTAAAGTGACGAAATGTGTTTTTCTAATCATCAGTTCGGGGCCAGTAGTCAACCTTCTCAACCACCCAAGAAAGTGTCTGGATTTATGTAACAGAAACAGCAAAAAACAAACTCTCTGAGAAGAAAACATCTCTTAGAAAACAGATTAGTTTATGCATCTACTTCCTCTTTTTTTTTCCATCCCTTCTCGGAACGAGGAGGTTGTTTTACAGCAAGAATCTGCATGTAAAGAGTGCATCAGCGATGACTGAAAAGCAGAGCGGAAACAGATGCAGCTGACTAACTGGCTGCCAACACAAACACTGTCAGAAGCTTGCATGGATGCATCCGTCACTACCGCGGTTCCTAGAAATAGATGGAAAAGGTCAGATGCCTTTGTTCCCCATAGGAGGTTAGTGAGAAATGGCTTTGTTTTTTGTTTTGGTTTTACGTTTTGAGCTTGTAACTTGGACTGTCAGGGTACTCACACTATCTGAATTCTGAGCTCTAAAATTTATGCCATTCTAAAAAGTCTGAAACTTCCTAAAACACAAATTTTATATCTTAACAACTATCAATATTATTTAAACCAATCGCTAATAACACAGTTAAACAGATAAAAACTCTAGCTTCATCACTGAAACTGTTTATACCCTCTGTCACTATCAATTTACTTTACCTATCATGCTCTGTTTTTTGTTTTTGCTTTATTTCCCTCTGGCAGTATTATGTGATAAATGTTTCATATGGAAATATGAAGTATATGTTAATATGCAATATTTTGTTGTGGGATTCAGGTTCAGCATATAGGGGAAAGGTCTGGGGAAGATTATAGGGACATGTTGGTGACTAGACTTGGGAAAAAGTAGAGCTTCACTCCCCAGAGTCCAAAATAGTCTTTGTTGATTGATTAAGACCATAAAACTATACAGTGATGTTTATGTTTATTTAAGCATCATTAAAAGGCAGAGGGCGTGGGTGCTGCAGGATCGGTGAGCACACAGGAAGCTGATTGCTCACTTAGTTCCTCATAAAGAAGGTTTAACAAGACACTGATAACATTACAGCAAACAGTTCTCATGGTTTCAGGGCTTTTTATACATTTGTTCGAAAAAGAATAATCTGTCTTTGTGGGAGAGAAACTCCTAGAACCTTCTGCAATATCCCCCAGTGACAGCTGTGGCTGGCAGTGAGATCCACTGCTGACAGGACTGCACCCACAGGGTTTCTAGCCACAGTCCACCCCCAAGTTTATCAAGGTCTGCGCCGTAAACAGAACTGAGAGAGCATGAACTGTTTAATAAAAACTGGAGTTAAGGTACCATCGGTGCTCCAAAAGCTATCACTTCTATCTACATCAAATTGCTGCTGCCCTCGAACTGATATTGCTTTCCTGACACAACGAGCACGCACTATTCTTGGCAGACTAATTTGTGAAAACATAGTGGCTGGTGACTGCCAGCAAAAATGGACTTCTGTTTTTTAAATTGATAAATATGTATGCGGAGTAATGCTTAGGTACAACACACAGGTACACAGGGAATTATAATAAAAACTCAGAAAATAAGTAAGGGAGCAAAAAAAAGGTATCCACTGAAAGAAGAGGGTTCTGTTGGTATCCAGCCCAATGGGAGCAAACTTAAGATTTCATTGCATGGAAACACGGCTGCATTTAAATGTGAGTGTTGTTTGCACTGGTTTGGTTAGGTTACAGAAACTAATTGGTTAGGTTTGGGAAAACCTAATCCCTTTAAATAATCTTGCTCACGACATTAATCCCACAGGTTGTCAAATTATGCCAAAGCATCCTGCCTGTGTTAAACTGTGACACCAAGGAATCCTTCCCAAATGTCCGTTTGAGACAAATGATGGGAAGTGAGGGGGAATCTGTGAGCAGTTTAAGGTCACTTCTTTATCTCTCATGAAAGTATATGCCCAAACTAATTTCCCATTCATTTCAGGAAATATTTATGTAAAGAGTTTTAAGCTAGAAGATGAATCATCAATCAAAGGGAAAGACTGTACATAATTATTTTTACAGTGAAGGAACTACTCATCCCGTAGCCCGCCTCAAATCCCAGATTCCACAGAGAACACTTCCAACCTTCTTCTCAAATTTCATTCATTATTGTAGTGTTTACATGGTTAATAATAGTGTTGTATACTAACACTTTTGGCTATATTTTGTAGTTTCCATGACAGCAGTTTCCATGACATCACAAATAAAAGGCACTTTTGTTAAAACGAGGTTAATATCATACAGACTTCTGGTTTCCACAGGAGCACATACCCTCGTTACACAGTGATGTAGCTCGTAGTAAGTCTGCTTTGGATGGTTAGAACATTATGGCTCATATTCAAAGTCCCAAAGGAGAATATGAATGGGATTTTTTATGCTTCCTCACTCTTGAGCGCCATCATGAATAATTTCCCACAGAAGTGTCTTGAGACTCTAGAGGTGCTGAGGGTGCTGCAGTATGCCCTGATGGATGATACGGGATCTACATGTCATAAATTTCAAAATTAAAATAGATAAATAAATAACTGATTTATTGTTGATTATATTCTGCCTTCTTATGATTCTTTAAGTTATAGTGTGGTAAACACTTTTGATTTTTGTCAAGATATTTTGTACAATTAGCTTTCCTAACAGTCATTGTGTATCTGCATTGTGTTAGGCATTATGCTAAAGTGTAGTGGTACTGGCAGGACTAGAGTTTATGTAGTGCATCATAACCTATATGAAAGGAATGAGGGCAACACGGTGGCCTCACAGCAAGAAAGTCCTGGTGACCTGTCCAGGGTGCACCCTGCCTCTCACCCTGTAACAGGTGGGATAGGATCTATGTACAACTGTTGGCAAAAATGATGGAATCATCAACAAAAATACCACAAAGAATACTTTGTTGCAACTCTTCAGTCTTTTATAATGCCCTGAACTGTTCGAGGCATAGGCTTCACTAATGGAAAACAACACTCTCCATCAAGCTGGTTCCAAACTTCTCAGATAGCAGTTTACAGATGAGATGAGCGTTGCAGGATCGAGCCTTATCATGAACCTTTTTTTCTACGTCAGTTTCTACCATAAACTGTCACCGTGCTGATCAGCCTCTCCTGAAGAAAAGTTTTAAGACTCTTTGCTCTGTGGCAAGATGCATTATCCTCCTGAAAAATGACTGTGTCATCATCAAACCTACTTTCTGTAAATGAAATAAGGAAAGTGTCCAAAATTTGAATGTATACCTGTGCATTTACTGTTCAGATAATGACTACCATCTTCTCTGGTCCATCCATCCATTGTCTTACGCTTATCCTAATATCATAACTCCTGGTCTATAGAGTCATCTCAGAATATTTCATTGGAAAGGCACCAGACATAAGTAGCAGCATCATCTCTCCTGCCAGTAAAGATTCATGATTTGGCCCTGAACATCACTTTCATCCAGTCATCCCCAGTCCATGATTGCCTCTCTTTATTGTATTGTAAGCTTGTTTTTTTAGGTGTTCATTTTCATTTGGTTTTCTGTGTATAAATCCCTTTCATTCAGCTCATTTTTGTCACAAACATCGACTCCTGTTTCTGCTCATTTGTTTTTCATTTTTGTTGTTGTGGATTTTCTGTTTTCTAGACATAACGCTTGAAGTTTTCTGTCCTGACGCTTTGAAGTTTTCCACGGTTTGCTTGTATGCTTTCATTTTTATAACCATCCAACTTTGTTTGTAGTTTAGACATACCAACCAACATCATTTACCGCACTCCCTGTTGTATTTATTTCTTCAAGGAATTATGCAATCCGTCTTCACTGCTTCAACTGCTCAGCTCTGTCAGCTCTGTTGCTGGGCCGATGTTTCTTATCAATCAGCGAGGTGCACCGGCTTGTTCACGTCTGTGAATACACTCTTTATGTACTGTAGATAATGAGAAATTCAAAGTCTTCGCAATTTTATATTGAGGTACATTATTCTGTAACTGTTTCACATTTTGTAGATAGAGTTTTTTTGCAGATTGGTGAACCTCTGAACATCTTCACTTTTGAGGCACTCTGCCTCACTGAGATGCTCTTTTTGTACCCAATCATGTCACTGACCTGTAGCCACTGAACCATGTATAGCTGCAAAATGTTCATGGTTGATGCACTTTCAGGACATTTTTTGGCAAATTGAAGTCTGAGGCAATGTTTGGACATGAATATTTTAATAACTATTTAAGAAAAAAAGCCTGAAATTTTCACCAGTCTTTGTTACCATCAAAATAAATCAGGATCTGAAATTTGGGAAAGATACATTAAAAAATGTGAGTATTGGCTGGTTAAATTATATATATATATATATATATATATA